>JAODAF010097533.1:0-10848 GCA_027574765.1 Molpadia intermedia | reverse complement strand
ATGTAAAACGATTTTACACATTAATATATACAATTGGTATCAATATGAGTCATGGCAATCATATAGACCAAATATTACACCCAACATTCCGTCTTAAGAGATCATGTTAAAAATCTCAAGTGTCACACACACATAAACCTGACCACTAACCATAACACATATGAAGCAATATTAAGACATGGAAGGGAAAGAACATGTCACATGTTCCACTGCTACAATGTTAAGGACACATTCGGACTCGGGTTGTCTTGACTCAGACTTGTCTCGGAGTCGCTCTCAATGAACTCGGTCTCGAAGTTTGTCTCGGACATACTACCCCAGACTGCGGCCCTGGTATACTATAGTAGTAACTATTGAGACATTGTTATACAAAGTCCTGTCTGTTCGATCAATTTCTACCATGAGAGTGTATTAGTTGAAGATTCATTTAGTGCGACCTCGCCCTCTTTCTGGGGTTCCCATGTTAATTGATTCGAGGTTGGAATTGATTGGTCGCCCTACTTTTGAAACACAAATAGTATTAATGAGAATAATAAGATAATTGGCGGTGGCATTCTTCAGTTTTGACGATACTAAGTTTGTCAAACGCGTTTTCTGGTTAACCCTACGGTATTGTAATTAAATTAAGCCAGACGCCACGAGAAAACGACACGTTGGACGATGTTAATATCCAGCTATTTGTAATATCGACTGAACCCGATACCACAGGGCCCAATATTTCTAAGATAAAAACAAAACAGATCCGCTTTGGAATGCAACATGTTTTAAATTGAGCAATTCAGTGCTGACGTGACGACCGCGGGCGTGACAATAAGAAATGAACCTATAAAGTAATGCGATGATCTGTATCAACATGATATTTTCATCATGTACAAACTTGGTCATCTCTATGTTTTTATAAATAACCATTCACTCATGACAAATAAAGCGAAGTGTGATCCACAAACTGCCCACATTGTGTTTTTATTTACTGCTCTCTCTGTCGTCAGGATGTGTGTTTTAAGGTAGGTCATGGTAGGCTATTTTATTTCTACTGGTCATGTTAAACAACATTTTCCACCAATGCATATGGAAAAACTGGCATTTGCTAATTGATTATATTGCTAATATACATATAGGTATTGCTACCTATAGGTATTATGTATATATATAATATATGTGCATTGCTGCATGCATGTCCGTCGTTACACAAAAATGGCGACCTTACTGCGGCTTATTCAAAATCTAAATACTTGGCTGGCATAGGGGGCCTACCTTAAGATTCTGAACAATACATAGCATAGGTAAACACGTTTTTCATATTTAATAGACCATTTGAATGCGCCCCTGTGATCGAAGTTTCTTAGCATTCATTCGTATTCAATTTTCCCCAATATTGGGTCGAATTTCCATATCGACAAAAATCTGCAAATAATCAGGGTTTATTCTAATGTGCATTAGGGACTTGAGCAGTTATAAATCAAAATGTGCAGTTGTAAATCAGATTTTGTGCAGTACTAAATGTTGAATATATTAATTTTGCAGTGCACCACTACCAAATTAAATAATTCAGGATTATTATCCTATGTTTGTCTAAAGCGGCACAAGACCCCCTGACATAGGCCCTTCGGGTCTCGTCTTTATTTTCCTTATTTTCCTTAGAATAAACCCTGCAATAATCCAATTCATTTCGTTATATATATACATACATATATAGAAACGCGGGCGCTCAAAGCAAACAACCCGTGGAGAGGACGCGAGTGATTAAGGGGGAACAATAAAGCGTACGCGAAGGTATAATAAAAGCGCGTAAGGTAGTCAAGGCGACAGAAGTGCGTCTTAACGGTCTACAAAATAAATTAAAGGGAATTGATAAAAGAGTATGAGTTTAAGAATCCCATATCTTTGTTGAGTCCTAATTTGTTTGATTTTAATCTTAGTATCCATTGAATTTCGCATTTTTTACGCATTTCGGCGGTAGAAAAATTGGCAGCAATCAAAGCACATCTTAAATTGTCAATAGAATGATTTGGTAGGTTGAAATGCTCCGCTACAGGAAAACCACTGAAGTTACCTCTGATGGACTTCTTATGATTGTTAAAGCGTAGTCTAAATGGAATACCCGTTTCTCCCACATAATTGTCTTTATTGCAGATGTTGCAGGATAACAAATACACTACGTTGGAAGAATCACAAGACAAGAATGCGAGTTTGATGACAAAATTACTACCTGGCGGTGTAAAATGTGTCTCGCGGTAGATAGCATTGCAGATCTGGCAACGGGGTTTCCTGCAACCGTTATTTCCTTTGGGATCGGTTGGAAGCTCAGAAGTAGTAAGAATAGATCTTAAATTGCGCGTTTGTCGTCTAGCATGGAGTGGGGGTTCTGGGAAGATGGCTCGGAGAGATTCCTCCTCACTTAATCTACAAAAGTCTTGTTTCAGAACCTTGGAATTGGATTCAACTTTCGAGTGGATATTTGAAAACCATGGGGATTATACTGGTGTTGGGACGTTGTAATCGAGAAGGCTATAGAACGAGTGTAACTAGATAATTTTGAAATTTCCTTCCTGGTGAGATTAAGTGGATAATCGCTAAAAAAAACAGCAATCTGATTCTGATAGTCTTCGTGACTAGAGCAAATACGTTTGATACGGAGGCCCTGGCTAAAAGCAATGGATTTCTTGAGATTAATAAGGTGGCAACTATGAAAATTAAGGTATCGATGATTATCTGTGGGCTTAGAATAAAGGGTAGTGGTGATTTTGTTGCCTTGCAAACGCTCCAAAACATCGAGGAATGGAATCTCAATGTGAGAGAAATCCATAGTAAATTAAATACTGTTATTAAATTTATTACAAAATACAAAAAAACGTTTGGAGAGCTTCTTCACCGTGTGGCCAGATGAAGAAAATAACATGGATTATGTCGCACCATTGGTCACAACTTGAATCTAAAGTCAAGCTTGGGAAGCACTAACTACATTACCTATCCTAGAAAAACCCATAAACACCAAATCGGTTATGTGGTAATAAATTTGTACATGTGGTTGTTAGTACGCGTGTTAGTATAATAATACTACTATTGAATTGAGTCTACCTCAGTGTATGTATACTGCAAAATACAAATATTTGCATTACGCATCCCTTTAAGGATGAATATGTGTGTTATATAGGCTACTGGCATTTTAAATAAATCTGATATGCATATATTATTTAGTGATCTTGTGTCAGTCCGGCACTTTATGTTAATCAACATTTTATTATAAGTCCTATTTCATTGATACCCGGTTTCATTAATCCCTTACATGTAATATAATTATACTAGTAGGTTTTTTTACGAACACAAATCTCACCAAATCGAAATAATAATATGTGACCTCTCAATTTCTAGTCTTGATCAAGCAAACGCCAAGTTTTTCATTTCAGAAGAAAAAAAAACGTTTACAAGACGATAACATGAATCGTACAATTTAATCTGAACATCCAAATAAAAGCACTTATTGGAAAAGTCAGAATAAATGTGCACACGAATCCTAGTAGTGGCCCCTAATGTTTTCTGTAGTGTAGTGCAAAAACAGTCGCTGGAGGCGTTAGAGATGCATGATGTGTTATCTGATCGTTTCTAGCAGCCCTATGGATAATACGATATAGTCTGATAAGGAGATATTTAAATCTCAATCCTTCTTTGGCCTGGGGTAAAATAATTACACCCACTCTTCAAGTTATGCACGATTACATCAACTCTTGAGTAATATGCCTATATTACCTCCGTGTCTGTATCTATAGTAACTGAAACTAAGTCACCCTACGTATAACTAGCCTAAGGGTCTTACTCTACAATAGTGCGAATGCTGGACTCGGTAGAAATTCGTGACTACAGTAGTGCCAGCGATACAGGGTCACTGTATCAAAGTAATGTTTTTGCTAATATTAATACGACTAAATGTAGATGCTATACATGAACGTTAAAAAGCGATATTTTGGAGGCATTTTGTAGTAAGGTAACGGAGTTATCAATTAATGTATCTATGCAGATGACGTGCAAAAATATACTTACAATGTCTTTCACGGCACATTGACTCTGACCTTTCGAAGCCCACTGTTGTACAATCTGCTGTGTTTGTTTGCAAAAGTCATCGTGTCTCTTTCAATTTAAGTAACAAATGTGCATTCTACTTTATCCAAAACGCAATGATCTATTTGTTTTTAGAAATCCACCTGATAGCAATCAGTTAAAAAAATTATCTATAAAATGTCAGATTAACATCGGTTGTTTCGTTCGCCTGCTCTTCCCAAGATTAAAGTTACTTCAGTATAATTTCCGTATGTTTTCTATTTGATTGTTGGCGAATATAATGTGGACTTATATACTGATAGCATTCCCATTCCTAGTGGAATATATCGGAATATTAAAGTAACACAAAAAGCAATAATAGTATCAGAGTGATGTGAAATGATCTTAAATCTCGTTTAATGCCTTCCCGAAGGAACGAAGGATATAGAATTACGAGTGCTGGGATCTGGATACATAGATGAAAATAACAAAAAAGTTAGCGACAGTCACACTTTCATTTTAAACGTTTTATATATATATATATATATATCGTTTTTTATGTACTCTGTGTATATATATAATGAATGACTGGGTGATGACTATACAGACAAGATAAACACAACGAAATGAATTTTATTTAAATCAAATTCCTTTCGTTTTAAAGTTTATATATATTTATATATCTTTTGTGTTTGATAAAGATAAACCGTAATCTGAGACCAAGGAATTGTAAGCAGGTAAATTTATCTTAAAGGTGTGTGGTTTCCTTATATGTAGTACAGGAAACCGTTTGTGTTAAAGATTGACGGTCATTTGAGGTAAAAAAATGTAATTGTTTTAAACTTTGTAATCAGGCTAACTCAACGATGGCAAAATCACAGCTGCAGTGTGTGGGCTCCCGTTATTGAGAACAAACAAATATATATATATGATACAAATAGTGTTCAATGAACACTTGAGATGAACGGAGATCAACCAACAACAACAATTGTAATCATGCTAACATTATTATTAAGTCTTTATTCGTCTTTCATCAAAAAGCATCCGATTAAGACTAGTTTATCTGAATAGAGAAAACACTTTGTGAATATTTAAAATGATCATGTATAGTTTAATATATAGGTTACTTTTCAACATAAGCAGCAACATATAAAATCAAAAGTTGACAAATCTATTTTGATTGACTAAACATATTTTGCGTTCACCCTAATTTGGCACCCTTTTTTGGGCCGTAATTAATCGGATTTACCAAGTGGTGACCCGTGATATAGTTATTTCTATAGATATGACAATAATGAGAAAGATAGAGCATTGGTCCGTTATAATATACAAGCTTTGACTAATAACCTACTATTTTGCAGACAACAATGTGGCTACCGTGTAGCTTAATGTTTTGCAAGCTTGATGTCAAATACTAGTACCATTCAGAAATCGAGTCATAAGTAAACAACAATAATGGGTAATGTAAGCTAGTTGCACTACGTTAGGCTACAATGAAACCAGCTTCAACTAAGTGCCAATATGATAACGTATACATTACTCACATCCCACAGCACCTGATCAAATTACTGTGGCTAACTTTGCATTAGATCTCAGTGATTAACAGGCTATGATGTTATATTATCTTTTATGTAGGTTATAATATTAGTGAAACGTGTGAGTTTAACTGCAGCAATTTGTAGTAATGATGTGTCAGCAATATTTGACGTTAGAACAGGACATACTAACAACCCATATTATAGTTTTTACGCATCGACACATCGAGATGATTTAGGATTATAGCTTATAGTAGATTATAACATAATAATATAAACGATGCAGCTCATTTCATATTCAGTTCAAAATACTTTTTACCAGATACAGTTCACTGTTGATCAAAATAGCAGTCAAGTTACAAAAGAACAAGTAATTCAATCCACATTCAATTACACCGTGCGAGTACATCTGCAAATGCAAATGTAATTTTGTATATACTTTTCATATCTTAAATATAGTGTAGCTCAATTTTCGTGTAACTTGTAAGAAGCTCTTATATTACTTTGTGGCTATGTCGCTGATATTCGAGTACTTGTTAATTTATTTGTTGTTGATCTTATATGTGTGTGAATAATAGAGAGTTGTTGGGGTTTAACATGTTTTAAATAACAATCATGCAGCATGATAACCGAATTTGCTAAACATTTGTGTGCTAATGTGACGCATATCATTGGTTGACATGGATAGTAATCGATCCGCATTGTTCAGTTGTTGGCATACCTTTTTTAGCAGATTGAATTTGTCAGATGGCACATGTGTGAACTTCACAATTTACGAGTATGGTTTGCAATCTGTATCGTTTGTAAGAAAGGCCATGCAGCAAATTAAGAACTTGCAGACTAACCAAGTGACGGTACCTCAAATAGGCAAATCTTCGGTCAGTGCATGTGTTTTCGCAGCCCTAAATGTAATATAGTCTGCGGTGAGGATACATATGTTCGATGTAGACTTTACTATACTGTATATCACCCTTTTCGGCCTTGTTCTTTCCATGAAGAAAAATTGCCAACTAAGGATTTTATAATTCCCTTTGGCACCCTAAGTGTAAATTTTAGGAATTTTGGCGCCTTTTTTAATGAACGTGATCAAGAAAATGACCTGCCTGAGAGTAAGTGGCAGCTTCTCCATAGGGAGAGTAATTGTAATTGTAACACGATACTAACTTCACCTAATATCGCCTTTACCAACGTGGAATGTTCAATTCAATAGTATCTCTGACTATTGGCCTATTATAAGACGATAATGTGACAGATGTTGCTTCTTCTTCTTTATTCATAGGCTCTGACACTATCATGACCTATTTTGGAAGCATGCGTACCTACTATATAATCCATCCATACTTGCAGAAGGGACCGAATACATTCGTCGGGATGGTGACAATGATACGCATAAATTAAACCACACCGTTATTTAATTACAGGATACGTAGTTTGCGTCTTTGCAAAACGTGTAAAATTTTGAAAAGTTCATATTATACTGCATTTACTATGGCAGGAGTGATCAATAATTGCCATCAAGGATTGCCTCACGTACTGACGATTGCAATTTTAAGAAAACAGAAGTTTCATTCAAGGCGTAATACCCCTAGCCAAAGTTAAAGTATTACTTGGGCGATCCGTTCTTTCAAAGCATTGTTGGCATTAGAAGCATTTTTACCAACTCACAAACATCTTGATAGCGAATTCAGAATTAACGAAATTATTTGTTTGTGTTTGTTAATTGCTGTGTTTTATGTGGTTGAGATTTTCTGTAATTTTTATCTTCGTGTGAATGGCCTTAACAAAGCAGCATTTACGACATGTTTAGATATGTGGATTGCAATTAGATAAAACGCCGAATGGTTAAGCGAGTTCAGGATTGAGACGGTTTCGACAAACGGTATGGCGTAGTTATTTGAATGGAAAAACGAGGAGCACATTAGCTGCAGTTCATGTAAGTTCTGTATCATTTACTGAATGACATATATTAATCGTAATCAATTTAAAATACAAATATACATAATACATATAGTAATTTAATGAACACTGTTATATCTAAGCTCATTATAACGATTCAAGTCATTTCTATTTCCAGGATATATGTGATTTTCGCGCGGAAATACAATCACACATGACATACGTGATTGCGTTTGGACACATTTGAGGGATTAAATAACTGATTTGTCGAACCTACGTGTAAACTAATGGAAATATTATTCAATCAATTGAAATGATTACTATACCATACAAAGAAAGACACGGTTAACGACACGATTCACGTGTGGAATTTTACAAGTTATTCAAACTACTTTCGGATTCAATTTACATTTCGCATTAATTTAGCTGTGTACTTTCCTCACACGCGACGCAACGTAGGGGCATGTTTAGGGATACAAATTTACTTCGTAACCATATTGCTCATGATCAGGAAGGAAATTCAGTAATGACCTCATCAGTGAGTATTGATGGTTTGCTTAAAAGCAATATTAATGTAAATAATACAAAATTGATGTGTCATTTCTGAGAACGGTATTACTGGATTGAATGTGTCTTTTCTGACATGCTACGTTTACGTTAGTCACGAATTGTTTTACTATGAAATGCATTTAACAAAAATGTATTTATATGCGTAAGTAGAGAACAGATGTTTAAGCTAGCTATTAAGTTAACGTTAAAGGGCATTTCGTGTTGTATGTGCCGAAACTGGAAACTTTTTGCGGTAGAGGACGTAGTAGATGATGGCAAGATAATCCTCATCCATTATGTAAATATAATTATCAGTTACCAAGATTGAATCCGCATGTCATATTTATCACGGAATTTTCCAGCATCAACGTTTATGTCTAACAAGCTAATAGTATCTCTACCGCAATTTTGGCAACATATATTTTCATGTTATCGTGATGGATACTAAGCTTTCCACATTCCACATATGGAATGCTAAGTACTTGTACTTAAAAATTGATGAACATAACATGTACGTGATGTGATTACCATCTACAGGAAAGTAGCAATCAACTAACGCCATTAAACATTTATCCAATACTCCTGCTGTATAGTTTCATCAGTAAACGAATTGGGAATCGAGCTTCTTTTCGTGCATTGTGATTTTTCCACCGTGGTACATCTGCGTTAATCAATAGAAATGATGGATTCCTACAGTTACGAAAGTTTCTTTTTAAATTACTTCAACTCGACCACACATCCGCAGTGTCCTGCGCCATCGGCAGCATTCATAGCTGGTGCGATCATTATGAGTGCTTTGGGTATCTTTGGACTTATATCCAATCTATCCTTGATTTCGATTCCGTGTTTGTTTAGAGATTTTCGAACGCCTTCAAATGCTTTAGTTACTAACCTGGCACTAGCTGATTTCTTATATTTGACTATCAATGTCCCACTCTCTATCAAACATGAATTATTTCCATGTTTTCAGTTTGGTTTTGTTATGTGTAAAATTCAAAATGGCTTTATTGTGATTGGCCAAGCTGTTACCGTTCTCTCTTTAACTGCTGCGGCTATTGAACGGTATTTTGCTCTATTAACAATGAGTTCTAAATCGGCATCTTGTAATACCATGACTATGGTTATAGGATTAATTTGGTTAGTTGCAGTGTTCATTTCAATTCCGACTACGATTACATCCCACACCCTACGAGATATTATGTGCATACCATTTCCACTATTTGAGACCTTTGCCAAGATACATGAATCATCACGGTTTATGTTCCTGTATGTATTTCCATTGACTATTATTAGTTGGTGCTATTTTGCTATTTATAAGCACCTCCAAAAATCAGGCTTGATATTTAGAAAAGGGCCAGTGTACAACCGATGCCAACTAGGAAGAACACGGACCATTCTGAAAGCTCGTAAAAGATCGGCATTAATTTTTCTGGCGATTATTCTTCTTTTTGGAGCATGTTATTTACCGTACTTTATGTACAATATACTGTTTAATTTCTTTTTTGAAAATGTTGATCCGAATAACCAAACTTTTTTCGCATTCATGGATGTTTTGCGTATTATTAGTCAAATCTCACTATTTTTGCATTCTTGTTTAGATCCGTGTGTAATATTTGTACTAAGCACCAAGTATAGGAGCGCATTGAAAAAAATTGGAAAACCATTTGTGTCATGTTTGTAAGGCTTGTAAACTTATATTGAAAGTAAAAGACATCATAAAGCATATTCAAAATATGAAGAGACATTATACCACAATATATAAAGGAGTATATTAGAACTGTTAAAGCTAACAATATAACATCTACGACCGTCAAATAGTGTTGCCCTCTTTTTTTCTTATATCTCTCTCTCTCTTTCTCATACCGAACATTCTTAAATTCACTTTACTTTTGCTTTAAATTCACACTTTATATTTCTTAATTATTTACCACTTTTATACTTTTTCTTAATATGCATGACATGGAAAACTAGTCTAAACTAGATTAGTTCATAGGATTAAGTATGAACTTAAGAAGTTAAAGTGTGAATTTAAGAAGTTAAAGTGTGAATTTAAGAAAGGAAAGCAAAAATTTAACGTTGTTTGGCAATTCAGTGCTTTAGTACTCTCACGCTAGGTATTCGTTATATTCTGAGTTCTGTATTTATTTAAGGTTATGAATTTCGACGCAGTGCTGGAAATAATAACCAATTGCTCTTCTAAAAGCACTCTGTCAATCAAACTCCTAAAAACTTAATGCAGATAAATGTCATCAAAACCACGTTTAGGTTTGAAAAGATTCTTCATTGAGGCTTGAGGCCTGTCTAAATCCATTTCGATACAAAATATGAAATTGAAAATACTTCAGTATTCGTAAGCGCCTCTTGGAATTGCCGCAACCAACTTCAAAACTTGTTGTTTTGCAAAAAACACATTTGATAATATTTATTTTCATATAAGCATTATCTCAAATTACCAAACATTGTTGAGTACTTTATGATAGATCTATAAAATTCATCTGGCAAACTAATTGTACTTAGAATGCTCAACAATATGTGTCTGCAATTGTAATAAAAATGTAAATTATAATTGTTACGGCTCTCAAATCGAGAGTTTTGTATTAACTTGTCTTCTAACTATCCAATTTTTGTAATGGAGGCTCACCCAACCTCTCCCAAAATAAAACTGTTTTCTGCGCAATAAGAAGCCTATTTGATGAGATCTACTAGCAACGAGATGCAGTGCATTACTTATAAAACTTGGTATATAATGGTATGTTTTGCCATATTAACAGATGCGTGATGCCTAATTAACACCCGTAGTCACATTGCCTACGGTATAACCAGGGCCGTACAT
>JAODAF010097532.1:0-17723 GCA_027574765.1 Molpadia intermedia | reverse complement strand
TACCCAAGTAAATACTGAGAATATCATATTTAGGTGGTTACTTGCAAAGCCTGAGAAGTGTCATCTCATGCGATCTAGAAGGTATTTTTAGCTAAAATGTTCTTGCTACGCTGCGCGCCAACCGATGCTGACGCTCCGCTTAAATAGTGTCACCAATTTGAAAAATATGAGCCCCCAAATAAAGAAATCTGGGCGCGCCCCTGGTGAGGTTATACTCAGTGGCCCACAACTTAATTTTATATATTTTTCTGGCCCGCCTGACACATTAATTGGAAACCCCTGCTATATAACATCACATTCAGATTTCAAGTGACGGCAGTTGGTAATTGGTGACCAATAATTCAGTTTATTTGCGGTACAGTGACTACTTAGGAATCCACCCGGGAAATTTGTGATTCTATACAGTTGGAAAATTATGATTTACACCCCCCAATCACAATACCCTAGCAACGTCCCTGCATATATGTTTATATGCATACGATATATATCAAAGTGCGTGAAGCGCGCGAAAATCTAGCGGGCCACCCCCTTTTCAGAAATCCTGGATCCGCTACTGTTACATCATGTATGTTGGTTGTATGATGTCTGCTGGATGTATCATATATGTTGGTTGTATTATGTATGTTGTATGTATCATGTATGTTGGTTGTATCATGTCTGTTGATTGTATCATCTACCGTACGTGGTTGTACCATGTCTGTTGGATGTATCACATGTCCGCGCTTGCAATCAATCACTCAACGAAAGAGCTTTCTTTAGAAGTCAAATCAAAATCGATGGACGAAAAAGCTTTTCCGAATTTAAATTCTTACATAAGCTAACTTGACATTCAGAATGTTTATTGTTACGCATTGCGTTAAGCCCGCCATGCCACCAAGGGTACCTCTCACAAATTCCCAAGCAGCTTACTGGCCATATTGATGGCTCTTCAAGGGATCACATTGCCATTGAACGTTTAGCGAGATAAAAGCATATCACATGGTATCAGTGATCGATAAGCCATGCAATTTAAATAAAAGCCAGTTGCCAAGAGATCCCAGATATTCAGTGATCGATAATACATGATATACCATGAACAAAGTCGATCGAGATGGCTTCATTAATTCTTTGCGTAGTAAAATGCAAGCTGACGACATGTTCTAGTTTACTTCAAAGCATACTACGATAAGAGACATTTGGTGAGGACCGGATGACGTTCAGCGCTAATTGCGTAAAATGTTACTCTCCGGGTCGACAAGATTGTCGAGTGTATTGACATTTATGATATTACATTGTCGCCAAGTAATCAGTAGTGTGATGTGGATATGTGTACACTTTACGTAATACGCCACGAAAGAGCGTCTTGCTGTTAGGTTACTACAAATGTTTATTATTGTACTTACCACACACATTTGTTCTTCTTCTCCTTTTACTTGTTTCTCTTTTTCTTTCTCATTATTCCTGTATTTACATTATATGGTAGCCTACATTTAATTTGACAATAAATTATTTACGTTTACGTCACAGGATGTGAATGAAACCATCTGATATTAAAATATTTCAGTCGTGTTTCGTTGAGCTTGTTTTTTTTCAACCTTTAACAAATGCTTACATTTATGGTAACATGTAGAACAATCCGGTAGCATACATATTTCTTATTAATGAGAAATTCGACCCAAGTACTAGTACCTTTCCTTCATGAACAAGGGAAAGAATTTTTGAATATCGGGGAAATTGGGTACGAGCAGAACTCGAACCTGCATCTGTTGTGTTACATGCAACTGCCTTTGCCATTTAAGCTACCGGACACATCTGGCGAAAGACATTGCCGCACTAGGAACTAGAACCTGACGAAACTCAAGACTCCCGACGTTTGGGGAGACTTGAGTCAAATCTGCAAATAAATCAGAGTCCTTTCGTTGTGTTTGTCTTTGTCGGCAGTGGCGGATCCAGGGGGCACAGGGGGCGATCGCCCCCTTAGAATTTTCAGAGCAAAGGTAGTTCAGTCCGGTAAACAGAAAGAATTCCAACACTTGTATTCAAACCCTTTACTTGCTCCCTGATCAACTATGTGCTGGGGCCTGTACAAACTGTTGCTCCCCGTCTGCATATGGTGATTTTAGCTTACAATCCTATCCGCTGCACTAGCCTATCCACTGCGTCATGTTTTGGTCACGTGTTTTGGTCAGGACTGTGTAGCTGGTTACGCTTACGTTGGAGTATTTTTTAATAATATTGAAAAAGAATATCTATTTTGTATTATTATATATTTGTTTAGAGGTTCCTTGCCTCTCGTACTCTGATTGTCCACATTCCTTTATTGGAATTTTATACACATTTCGTTATATATATATATTTATATATTTATAATATAATATATTCCAATACATTTTAATCAAATCGTTGTTCAAAACATATTAATTACCATAATCATTTTAAAGTTTTGTAAGTTAAACACTTTCCATGTAGACCTGGTGAACAAAGTATTTGAAATATTAACATCATCTTTGGCAAACTTACACTCAAAGGGAAAACCTTCCTTCCTTTACCTTAATGTTTTAAGAAAGTACACTTCTTTTCACTTTATTAAAGAAAACGTCATCTAGGATTGGTCATGATGAGTGTCAGAAGATAAATGAGATAACTGGATAATGCAAGTCTTCATTATTAAAACTATGGGAGTATGTTAACGTTATGACCAACTACAAAATACGTGAATGCTTAGGGTGGTAATTAAGACGAAGAAAGTCTTCATCGTGTTTGGAAAACGAAATACCAAAATAATTTATACTATCAGTACATAGTTAAACCGGCTAAAGTATTCTGGATGGTTTGACTGGGCCGGGGTTGAACAACATGAAAAAAGGTTTATCGAGATGAATGTTAACCCATTGCAAATTAGCAATAAAAATACATTATCGAACACATACGTTTATACCTATACTCAAGCAGTTAGCCAAACAACTGACCCGGCTGCGTGACAATTGTGATGATTGGCCCTGCATATTTTTTTATAATTATTTAGAATTTGATTAGACACCATGTGATTGCTAAGTGAAAACTTTACCAAAATTAATGACACTAAGTTTTTCAACATATTTTCGTTTGTCTTTTCTTTCAGTTAAGCGATAGAATACGATCCCAATTGGAAATACTGGAAAATATGAAATTGAGAACAGGCTTGAGAGAACCAAAGATGACGTATAGGCAACGGGCTATATGGCCATATGGGTCAGAACCTACAGGTGAGAGGACAAAATGATCACCTCAACTTAAATAAGACTAATTCATCAACCAAAATATTATTTAGGTCTCGTGGGTTAGAGCATAGACGTGAGAAGATACTATCATAAACTCAACATCCGATCTCGAGTTAATTCATCAATCGAAATTATGTTTAATCTTGTGTAATCTATTTGACATCTGTTTGTGTTTTGTTTTGCTGCTCTTTTAATTGAAGCTAAACCGTGCCCATCATTGACATTTTAATTACAGGAATATATGCTACAATTTTATATAGCATGCATATATTTATCAACAAGTTGAAGATTAAATGAGTTAGAATCACGTCTTATGTGTGTGGCCTACATGTTCAGGTTGTGTGATGTTGAGTTTGGGTTGTGTGGCCTATATGTTCAGGTTGTATGATGTTGAGTTTGTGTTGTGTGGCCTACATGTTCAGGTTGTATGATGTGGAGTTTGTGCTGTGTGGCCTACATGTTCAGGTTGTATGATGTGGAGTTTGTGTTGTGTGGCCTACATGTTCAGGTTGTATGATGTGGAGTTTGTGTTGTGTGGCCTACATGTTCAGGCTCTATGTAATTGAGTTTGTGTTGTGTGGCCTACATGTTCAGGTTGTATGGCGTGGAGTTTGTGTTGTTTGGCCTACATGTTCAATTTGTATGCTGTGGCGTTTGTGTTGTGTGGCCTACATGTTCAGGTTGTATGCAGTTGAGTTTGTGTTATGTGGCCTAGTATATGTTCAGGTTGTATGCTGTGGAGTTTGTGAGGTGTGGCCTACATGTTCAGGTTGTATGTATTTTGTTGAATTTGTGGCCTCTTGTGTATGTAAGGTAAAGATTTGCCCGTTAGGGTGATACCTTCACCAACATGGGCTAGCTTTTTCGACAGGGGATAGCTTCTCCGACAGGGGGCTAGATTCCCGACAGGGGGCTAGCTTCTCCAACACGGGGCTAGCTTCCCCGACAGGGGGCTAGCTTCTCCGACAAGGGCTAGCTTCTCCAACAGGGGATAGCTTTTCCAACAGGGGGCTAGCTTCTCCGACAAGGGGCTGGATTCCCCGACAAGGGGCTGGATTCCCCGACAAGGGGCTATATTTCCCGACAGGGGCTGACTTCCCCGACAGTGGGCTAGCTTCCCCGACATGGGCTAGCTTCTTTGACTGGGGGCCTGCTTCTCCGACCGGGGCCGCTATAGTTTCTAAAATATTATAATTTCCTGACGAATTTTGAAATGATACCTTACGGAGTGTACCCACCTCCTCCCCCTCCCCTCCACCGCGCTGGCGTTCCTCCCCTCCTGGCGACCCGCCTTATAATATGTGTGTTTTACTCTACTGCACTTCTGTATTATTTACTCAATTGTGTTTTTATTCGACAGATCATGTAGCAGCGAAAAGAGGCAAAAAGGGAAATCCGTCGTGTCTAGGAAGATTTACGCCGCTACTTCACAGGTGTTTGTAAACAAGACACGTAGACCCTAACTACTAGATAAATATATGAAGGTATAGAAGGCCCTGCTCAGACACATAACTACCGTAGATAAGTATATAAAGGTATAGAAGGCCCTGCTCCCTCTTCTGATGGATTCGACTGCTCACATTAAGTATGACGCAAATAGAATCCTATTGACCCGTCGGTAAATTGATCCATGATCCTCAATACACTGACACTGATTATTTAGTAAAACACACTTCCAAGCATTTCGTATTTTGAAAGTTTAAGTTGAAGGCAGCATGGTAGCTATTCCAATAGTCACAATAGGGAAAACATTAAAATGACATTCTCTTTATTAACGACTCTAAGTGAATATGCAAGAACTATTATATATGGATAGAATTTGTGTACTCTTTCCAAATAATAACATAAAAAGTATACGAGGCAACGCATCTACCAAAGGTGCTTCTGTGACGAAATACGAAGCCTTCTGCACTGTTCGTTTGCATTCGGGACAGTTCGGACATTTGATAACCTTCTCTGGGACATGGAATCACAAGGACATTATATTTTCAATTGCACCCAATTGCAAATCGGAAACGATCTCAACGTGTTTAAAAGCACGTTTCTGTGTAATCAATTCGCAATCTATTGGAATATTTGCATTTGCTTATATATGTCGAAATTTTTACTCTGGATTTTTAACTGGATTCAATTGTGCGATTATAGCCAGAGTCTATATACTCTTACAGTGGATCGGGAATACACGATGTTCTTACCCAAATTCAACTATACTAATCACAACCTCGTTGATGTGGTCATAACGTCCTACGAAAACTTTCCACAATATACTGATAGGCTATATTTGAATACCAGAATATCGAGTTAAGGTGGATGCGCGGAATGAAGTTGTTTATTCCACCTTATTGAAGATACGATCGATGTCCGGGATTATTCAAGGTTCTCTGAAGAGGTCAAATATTGACATTTACCAGTTGGATACTGCTTGTTGTGTAGTTACATCGATATTACATATAAAACGACAAATGACTAATTCCATCATATTTGATTAGTAAAAGAACATGCTCACGGCCTGACATGTGTACTAATATACAGGGGTACTAATATACAGGGGTACTAATATACAGGGGTACTAATAAACATGGGTGTTAATAGACACGGGTGATGATGTACATGTGTATTAATAAACCGGGGTACTAATAGACATGGGTGCGAATAGACAGGGGTACTAACAGGCAGGGGTACTAATAGACAGGGGTGCGAATAGACAGGGCTACTATTAGACAAGAGTACTAATAGACAGGAGTACTAATAGACAGGAATACTAATAGACAGGGGTACTATTAGACAGTGGTGCGAATAGACAGGGATATTAATGGACATTGGTACTAATAGACAGGGTTGCGAATAGAGAGGGGTACCAATAGACAGGAGTAATAATAGACAGGAGTACTAATAGACAGGGGTGCGAATAGACAGGGGTACTAATAGGCATGTGTGCGAATAGACAGGGGTGCAAATAGACAGGGGTACTAATAGACAGTGGTACAAATATACAAATGTACTAATTAGTGAAACTTCCTGACGGAATATGTAGCTGTTTATCAAAATGTGTACTTGACGAGATGAAAGCATCGAGATGAAAGCAACAGTAAATCGCTTATATGAACGGTACCATATGATGATTAATGAAATATTGCTGAAATATAAACCATCTAATTTCTATTCATGTAGACCTCTAGTATAGATGAGTGTATACATACCCATTGCTTAACAATAGTGAATGGATGGTACGAGTGCTGGACTGTGGGATTATAGACGACAGTAGCGTATCATGGTAATTCATTGTTATCCCTAAACGGAAAAGTGAGCCAAATGGCTGAGTTATGACGAGTTGAATGCAGACACCTCTTCACAGTTGGACGAAGACCATCGAAAGTGCGAGTAGCTACCGGTAATATCAGCCTCGGCGTGGAGGAATGCTTTTGTCTGTGATGCTTAGAGCGGTTAACGGAGATGGTTTAGTTAATCACAGACAATGACATCCTCCACGCTGTGGCTGAATTTCTCGTTATTCTACTCACAGTTTCGATGGTATCCGTCCAATTGTAATGACGTGTGTGCATTCTGCTCGTTATAAGCGAGCCACTTGGCTCACTCGTCCGATTACGGCTTAGTCTATAGAGTGAGAATGATGTAGTTGAGTATTACGTTGGATGGATAAGTGAATCGTGGCTCTATTAACAGTAAATACCTTAAAAACACAAATGATCTAAAACCTTTATCTTTTAGAAAATATCATAAACTGTTCGGTCCAATCAAGTTTCAAGGTAATCGTAATATAATAATAGTGATAATATTAACTGTTCTCAAACCGGCCTCACGTTATGGTTCCGTTACGTTACGTTACTACCGGCAGTCGTTGATGGAATGTAGATGGAACTGAAGGAAGAGATGGCCCTTATGTCAAATTCAAATATGTTTAGTTTTGACGGATTGGAAAGTTTGACGGAACACAGACGGAAGCGGCTGCCGGAAGGTGTGAGAGGACTGACGGAAGCCTGACGGAACTGACAGAGTGGATTACATCAAACAGAATCATCACGTGACAGTGACGGAGTCACTCTGTCTTGCTCTGGCAGTACGGACTCTACAGACGGTACTGACGAAAGCTGCAAAGTTTCGTCAATTGTCCCCGTCAGATCCGTCAGATCCGTCTTGACGGTATAGTGTGAGAGAAAACTGTCGGAATGGGGGCAGAATTTCGGCTATACGGTACTCCGTCTAAAACTGCCGGTAGTGACGTAACGTGATGGAACCATAATGTGAGACCTGCTTTACTTTTACATCTCAATTTTGGCTTAGTGGGATGTATCACAATACTACTCCCCCCTCCCCCCACTTCCCCACATCATCTCAGCTATTATCTGTATGATTTTGAGCCTCTCTAAGAAAGTATTCTTCCTTGATAATGATTCATAGAATCCTTGTCCTTGACACATATAAGTACAAGCATATTCCTATGTTCCAAATCAAATTATAGTAGAGTTATGACTTGTATGGGTATTCCTCACACTCGGAATTCAATAAAAGCCAAAACAAAGCAGCGTGATGGTTCGGTCTCTGCAATCGACCAAAAAGCGTGAAAAGAACTGTTGTATCAGTTAAATATCAGTAAAAGAAAAAGAGAATTCAATATAGGAAGCGAATCTGAGGAATGCTTCAAAGTTTAGAAACCCATGTGGAAGAATTTGAGTAATATATTCAACTTTGAAGCCATGTACGTTGAAAGGAGAAAATGACAATTTGACACCTGCACATCAAAGAAA
Organism: Molpadia intermedia; assembly: GCA_027574765.1. Classification (NCBI taxonomy): domain Eukaryota; kingdom Metazoa; phylum Echinodermata; class Holothuroidea; order Molpadida; family Molpadiidae; genus Molpadia; species Molpadia intermedia. The sequence goes on along the minus strand of JAODAF010097532.1, from coordinate 9,718 downwards.
GGCCGCAGGTTATGGGAATCAAGCCACAGCTCTAATCCGCTCAGTGTTGTTGTCTGGGCTGAGAGGTGTTAAAACCCTCCAGGCCGCTTCCTATCACAAACAAATGCAGGAATGAATTCTTAGGTTTATCGGAAGCAAACTGTTCCACAAGAAAACATTTTGAAAGCAATTGAAGACCTTGAATTAAAGTAATAAGTAGGTCAAAAGGACTTGTAAGAGGTGTGTCGAAACAAGCATTACAGATTGTTACATCTGTAATAGTTGAAAGGGATACAAGCTCCTCATGCCAGAGGTAACATAGTATCCCACTGGGTACGGGTGACAATTCCCATTCACCTCCGGGGATATTATGTGCCCTACCTGCCTGCATGTAGCAATCAACCATTCACAATGAAAACTCCCCAAAAATTTGGTCAATCCTAAGCTTGGGTTACCTCAAACTAAATAATCTGAGAGACATAGGAAAGGAGTCTGATTCATCTCTTTACAAATTCCACGAAGAAAGTCTGTCAATCACAGCAGTATTATAATAATCGTTTCTGGTGGGATTTATGGAACAATTAAATAACATTATTACCTTTCCTGCACTGAGCTGTTCCAAGAGTGCAAAACGAAATCAGCGATCGGTCAAAAATCTCAAAATAGCATGGCTCAACGTGGCATCCATAGGCTGTTGTCATAGCAATCGCAGGGCAATTACCTATTGGCCAGCTAGATAAAGTCGGCTCTACTGTGAGCCCTCTGCATTCCTCCATCAATAGAAACGGTTTGAGTCGGTCCAGGGAGAGTTAATGAATGAATATTCAGGGCTTAAAGAATTTCAGGGCAGTGAACAGGAAGTTGTGGTAGTCCTCAAAAAAAATGTGCTCAAATGCATCAGGAATTAGTACTCTTTGGTCAAATGTTTCAACTTTTTTCTTCTTCTAACTTACCGTTTTTCAATTGGAAATGCCGTGCAATGTGAAAGTAAACATTACAAATTACGAGTATACTACTTACGTCCCCCTATTACCGTGCTCCCCCTATTACCATGCGATACGTTGTATGTAATATATGTGCCTAGCAACAAACGACTGCAGAAGAATGTAAACTGCCACAGTGATCAGCAACTATTTTACTCCAAAATTAAACAAACACAGATAAATATCCTCCATTCGAAAAATCGGATCCACATCTGTTTAGCCTTTTACATTTTATAGTTCGATTGCTGTGTTCTTTGAAGTATGCCATTGACGGAACGGTAATTGGGGATCATCCGTTATGCAAATTTCTGTCAAAGTTACATTGATTAATTTGCTCCTTCCATCCAAAGAATCAATTGTTTTCATAAAATGTCATCTGGTAAGTAAAGTTATATAATTTTCAAAGCAATCGAAGACTTTTTTGGGCATTATATATATCTTGATTCGTAAATTACACTGAAATTAATGCCTTAGCGGCACGGTAATTAGGGACTCCATGCTACTTACGGCTATGTATGTAAAGTACAATACTTCAAGCCTAACGTTAGTCCCCTAGCCTAGCTATAGTTACATTCACTGTCCCCAATCGATATGTACATGCCAATATTTTTAAGTTTTATACTGGATGATAGGGGACATAAACTACTTATAAACGTTATAAATACGCCTAGACAAAGTTTATGGTATTTTCAAAATTATACGGCAAGTAACTTAGCCTACGTGAGAATAAAATAATTGGAAAATACTTACTCTTGTGTCATATTTTACAAAAACACCGAGTGCCGACGAAATATGGTAGCCTATAGGCTAGGTGCATGTGGCAATAAATTCTTGGCACGCTGTTCGTTAACGTTAAGTTGTTGATGCATTCCTAAACACGCGAAGCCCCCGGTGCGTATACACAAAACTTACACACGCACCTCACAATGTCCAAACGGGGTCTATTAGCCACGCCTACTTTTTAATCATGTGACCTGAATTGACTCACGGTACCGGGGACGTACTAAATATGCAACAAACACTCGACGGATATCTGAAGACACACGCTTATACACAGAATCTGTATAGAATGCATTAACTGGGGACTGATGAATATTGCTGAAACTTTGGTAGGGGCATTGAGAGATACTCAGAAACAAGAATCCAAGCTAAATCTAACCGGGGACGTCCCCGTTTGGTCGCATGTCCCCGTATGTGTCCCCGGTTGCTACCAATTACACACGCACATACACACACACATACGCCAAGTTGAATGCATAGGTTCCTTTTGCTTTCAGCAAGGAACCAAAAATTAAGCTGGGATGTTGGTTCGAATAATACAATAATTGCAATAGTGTTATTGCTTTGACATAACTCGGGGAATGCCAGCTGATTCATATCATACAATTCCAAAGCTGTCTAGTGGAATCACTGACATGGCAGTGCCACTCGACCACAGCTCAGCCCTGTCAGCTTCCACCCTGACTAGCTGTAAATAACATTCCATAGGTCTACACATAATGTGACACAAACTAGCCACCAACACAGTAGCCATCAATGTGATACCATAATACTAATTCATCAATAACATGAAAATGCATACTTTCTAACCATGGCAACCATTACCGATACAGCACAATTCAATTCTTGCAATATGCTAGATGCAATGCACTTATGCGTCTAAATGCATTTATCATCGTAAATAAAAATCAGCATAAATTAATAAATCCTTCATGACAATATTAAACCATAACACCAGGGACTGATTGTAACTTCTATTATCAAATGACGATCACTCAAAACACAAATCGTAGGCTAAATCTCATTTCTGCCTGACTACATGTAAACACAAAGGGAAACAACTACTCCACTATATCCCAAATTAGCATGATGCACATGACTGCATAACCCAATATATTTGAAATACTCATAAATGACACCTTCCACATAATCACATTATCAATTTCAATCATAGACAAAAGCCGCAGGGTGCCCGGGGCCAGATTATGGATTCACTAGGTCAAGGTGACCTCGACCTGAGAGCAGTCACCACGGACACCATGCACATGATCACTTTACATTATGGATTCAATGTATAACCAAAAACAAGTTATGTAAATTCCCGACAACTAGGGAAAATTCTACAATACAATAATATTAAATATTCCATTACCATGGCAACTGTAATATCCCCTCCACATTCTAACTTTCTGGTGAGTGGTGCATTTCCAGAGTCCAGACCAAGGAGTTTGGCCTTAATATACAGTGGTAGATCACCATCATACTCATAGGCTTCAACAACATACTTCATAGCAGCTACAGTACATAACATCAGTAACCATACCACCCCCACATCTAGGATTGAGAGCCTAACATACGTACAGGTCGAAGACTCATCAGCTAGGCTCCACAGCCTGACACACAGTGCAGCAATGGCCACTCCACCATTAGGATAGGCTCGGTACTTCATGATTGCCTACCACAGTGTCACTCTGGACGATCCGCAACGTCGGCCTCGGACAAACTTTGACTAAATAAAATACACGAAATGTTTGCATTAGCACTCGACCTCAGATACATCAAAAAGGGCACAATTTACCAGGTAAAAAACTGCAAAACCAGGGCTGACCTGTGGCCACGACCTAGGCATGCGCACGCATGTAATCCATAAACATTATACAGCGGGAATCGTATACTACGGAGTTTAAGCTAGCTGACACGACCAGCACCCCAATAGGCTGCAGTCATAGACCGCCAAAACTGGCCCTGTTACATAAAGGTCATCTAGGTGTCATATGAAAATACTTAAAACTCCTGAGCACCCGAAGGTAGCACTAACCAAGGATCATTATGACCAGCTATCCAGATTATACAATACAATCTGTAGAAGGGTATTTCGTGTTTTCAGATAATTATCTGATGGCCCATCATTCAATGATCATTGGGTCCAAGTTTCGTTAGAATCTTAAATAACATGTAGGCATAGGATCACTTTGAACAATTGTTGACGGATAGACAGAGCGATAGATAGACAGCACGGACACAATAGCTCCCACACAGTGAGCTGGTATGAGGCTAAAAATCGGCTATACAAATGCTGAGATATGAGCCCATCCCACACATTAACAAGATCAGCACCAACATAAATACTCAACATGGACAACTATCAATTCAACCTGCCATTGCTTCGGATAATGTGTTTACAAACGTTGCATCACAGACACACATGGACAGCCAGTTGTGACTGCACAGATTCTATTGGACATCTAACATGACAAAAGAGCTTACAACATTTCTGTGCAATGATATGTATATTCATAATTTATTTTAATCACATGCTGGACCAATTGCTAAAAGTTTTGATACCATTTAACCTCAACTTGTAAGAGGCGACTAATGGAGGGATGTGTCCCGTTTGGGTGGCAGGATATTAATACCTCTACCAACAGTTGCTTCAAATTGATTGAATTGTTAAAACTTACTTGTTGATACTATATAACGTTATAACCGCTATCTTTATCATAATTGTTGATTAGTCATTAAATGTATATCTAGCCATCTTACTGTTATTCACACTTTTTTATAACATTGGTTGTACAAGTGCAGTTCCATGACGCAAGTATCTCAAATATTAATGAGATGGGCAATGCTTCTGGATTGCGGGTTAAGAATACACCCACTGCAATTGCCCCGCATGTCATAAGTGGCGACTAATGTGCATGGCAGGATTAACACTAACAGTTTTGTTAAAACTTATGGGGAACATGTCCCGTGTGGGTAGCAGGATATTAATACCCCCACTAAACTTTGGTTTTGACACTATATAACCTTAGATGTTTACGCTAACAACTTCAAGTGTGTATGCACGATAACTGAACGGTGGAATGACAGGTAATTGTCATACTTGGTGGATGGCCCATAGTGAGTACACGAACCCTATATTTTTGGTGCTGGTCTAAGGTCAAATCTTCAAATTGCAATAATTGTGCAACCATAAGCCAGAACCAAAACTTGGCCTAAGTATGTTAGGCAATACTCTTTACATCAAAGTGTTAACTTTGATATCATGAATATTTATGAAGTGGCCGGGTCATTTTGCTCAAATGATTGTACGCATGATAAATCTCCGGTGGAGTGATGGATCATAATCATACTTTGTAAATTGTGGGTGGATGGCCCATACTGCAAATATTTTTATTTACAAAGATAGGAATCTTGTAATAAATTATTTACAGGAATTTAACCAGCAGCAAGGTGAACCACTGCATAAATTTAATAAATGGTTGACAAACAAATACATTTTATTAAACTTCAAATACACTGAAAAATCAGGCCTAATTAGTAATCAATCAATGGCTTGAAATTTTAAGAACACTTCATTCATACCACTTATAAAAAAGAACAGTCACCACCACAGCTGTTACTAGGGTCAAATTATTTATTAAAAGTCAATTTCAATGGTGATACAATGGTTAACAGAAGAGTAAACAAATTCATATTGTGCTTTAATTCCCCAATTATTTAAGTGGCCTTGCTCAAATTTGGCATGTATTTACTATAGCTAAAGTTATCAAAGGTTTTAAAGTTAAATTACTGCATAGATGTAGGCTATTAATAAATGGTTGGTATGTACAGTTTTCCTTCAATTATAGAATTTGAAAGGAGGGATTTTGGTGCTATATCATGATATAGGCTAGTATATAATACAATCCCACACCCCAATTATATCTTTGATGAAATTCCAAATCACCCAAAGGTCTAATTTGTGTGTACAAAATGTGGACATGTTATCGCAGACAATGGTAAGGTATTGCTACGGCATTTAAAAATGTGCATACTATTATTAATGTGGACACGATGGATGCGAAAGAACATTTTATCTGGTATAATGGAGAAGACTAGACCCATTTGCCCCAGTTAATGTTGACCATGATATAAATCATGCAGATGATGATATTTCAAGCATTGAAGAAGATAAAATGTGGGATTCTTTTGGTCAAGAAGAAGTTGAACATGTTAATAGCTAGTATGCTAGTATCGAGTAGTGTTGTTCACTCAACTGTTTCTAAAGTTGTCCAAACCTCCACTGAGCTAATTGATGACATGTCATCATATGTGAGACATAGGGCAGTCGGCATGCTGATGATGAACACTTATATTCACAAAATATAAATTGAATCTGTATCCCATCCATTTAAACATTTGCAACAGAGTACAAACAGCGGAAATACTGCATTCATAGCGGCAGAAGAGCTCCAATTCGGTCAGTTATAAAATTGTTGCTAGAAAAGCGGATATTTTAAAAATTGCATACGCTCGCCAATGTAGTGATGATAATTTATTGAGAGACCTGCAGGATGGGTATCGTTGCAGGCAAATTAATTATAATTCTAAATTAGGAGCAGTTTATTTTACATTTACCAATGCTCTACCGAAGTATAGATCTAATTTAACAAACAATGATGTTGTTGTTTGATTTGCAGAGGGATTTACGGCCATCCTTGTGAAATTTGCCAAATTCCACAGAGATAAGTTCAGTCAGAAAATATTGAGCATAGAGATGCAGACACAGGAAAGGTAGCAATACATTAACAATATACAGCAAACTGGGATAAAATGATCATTGAATGGAATACACCATTTTCATATCGTGTGCCAGATGTTATGCACAATTTTCTAGAGGGCATTTGTCCTTTAGTGTAAGTTAATTTTGAATCAACTCATCAGAAAGGGTTACTTTACCTAAGATAGTTTAAATGCCAGGATTACCAGTTACAATTACGGTTTGCCAGACATACGTAACAAACCATGCCATCTGACTATGAAAGAACGATGGTGCTTCTGGTAAAACTGCTGGACAGATGTTGGGAGATCTTGTCCCTGAGGATGATGAACACTGGGATCTTCTCATAACTTTACTTGACTGTATAAATATTATATTTTCACCAGTTATTAGCAATGGTGACACCAAATATTTGGAAGAGCTGTTCAAGGATCACCACTTGTTATTTTTGGAATTGTTCCCCGAACGCCACACCTTAAGACAAAACACCACTTTGTTACACACTATTCCTCTGCTATGCGCCTTCATGGTCCCATTATACATCTCTGGGTGGTGAGACTTGAGGCCTTCCACAATTACGATGAGATCTTTCTTGCAAAGTCGTGTTCTGTTACAGGAAGAACCTTATGGTTGTTGTAGCTAAAATGCATGAAGAAGACGCAATTTTTGGGAGGATAAGGCATGTGATTGGCTGATGTGTGAAATTGGGCATACTATTGGATTTGCTGAACATTTTCATTCATACATTGTGCAACCTCGGTCTGATCAAGACTCTTATTCGAGTTGAAGATTTGTTTGATTATTATCCACTGCACGCCAACAAATGATACAAACAAGGTACGTATATTATAAATGGCCATTCCCAAATATGAATAAGCCACTTCGGAGTTCTGACAGTGCATATGCAGTCACCTGGGGCTAAAGGAAGAAAAATAAAACTGATGCATTTGGGCTTAATGTCCCAAAATGTTTAAAATTTGTCCCAAAATATTGGTGAAGAAAATGTCGCAAAATCAACAAACTTTTTAATAAGCGTTTTTAATAAGCATTTATTTCTGATTTGACCCTGGGATCAGTTGTGGTTTAAAAACTACACCAGAACTCCTACGACCATCCTAATTGTGCTTTAAACTCCCAACAAAACTTTAACCTCCGATAACAAAGGAACGTATCTTTGAGATCCGAATATGGCATCAAAAATTTGAATATGAAAAAAGAAAGTGTTCGCCAGATAAGTTGATGCCCAGGCTTTGGATCAGGTCTCGTCCGAGGAGATGGCTTCCGCTTACGTATACTGTAACAACATCCATATAACTAACAGAGGATCACAGTAATTAGGTGTTTAAATAAGTGCCTCAAATAGGAAAGATTTAGTGAATACCGCCTTAGAAAGAATTGTCACGTCCGGTGTCAACGATAAATGTAATAGGAACATCATTTACCATGACTGTACAGCGAACAGGCTGTTGACTTCACTGAATCCACTTCTGGTAAGTATGTAGCATTTGGTGACTGCACGGTAACCTCACGAATATTGGATGGTGACTTAAATTGTGAACGCTCTAAACTTCGGCAAACTACAGCAAAATGACCGACTTTGTTGCATTTACATGTCTTGTCCTTTGCCTTACAAGAAGGATCAGATGCAATGTGTTGTAGGGATCCACATCTATAGCACTGTTTCTCTTTAGTCTGATTAACCGTGGTCTGTGGTTGCACTGGGTCTGCCCCTTTATTGTAAGGCTGAGTACTGCCTATGGCTTTGGCCTCCCTCATGGGAGGGGCTCGTTTACGTGCGGGTGTCCTGAAATCCATTGCTTCCAAGGAATCTCTGGTACACCCAGTGATGGTAGAAAAACTGGCGGCTGTAAGATTTGCGCCATCTTCGTCGCCAGGCTGTCATGACGCTGCAACGGGTTGTATTTAGTAGTAAGAACGAGAAAACTGTTCATTCCGCCATGATTATTTCTTCTACAACATATATACATGGTACGCGGGGAAGGACAAATGGGATGTATTCCACTCCGTATCCCAGCCTACCTCCCCCAAAGTTTACCCCTTACTTACCTTTGTAGGTGGCTATATTTGTACAGGCGCACAGACAATCCTCGACAAAAATAGATCCGCTCCACTTATCAATGTTGAATAGGGGGAATTTGGAAGACCAACCGATATTATTATGGCAATATTTGGCGCTGGCGGTCTAGGGCTTCTACTACGACGACATGTTCGAGATTGGCGAGATTGGGGTGCCCGCCAATAATCTGTTCAATTAATCTGTTTAATTGAAGTGACGAGCAAAATATTAATTAAATGCTGATTTTCAATAAAAGAAAGAACTTTCCTACATTTTTATGCTAGAACGTGGCACTTTCTCTGAATATAGTTGATTCATCGATCCCGTCCGTCAATACCTGCTTTTCTGACCCTGTTCTGCAATAGATGAAGGAATTCTTGCGAGCGCTCTGCAAAATTTTTACTCATACAATCTTGGACAAAATACACTGGAACACGGCGCTTCCCCCGTTCAATGTTGAGGATAAAAGTATCTATTGACGTGAGGACCAACATTGTCCGGGTGAGGGGGTGATAACCGTTATAAAAGTGGCAAACGAATACTTGGCACATAAACTAAGGATGCCACGAGGCAATGTGTCCAAGATTAACCAACTACAAAGTCGAGATTGTATTCTGCGATTGTAGCGTGAATGTATAGTATAGGGTATAATAACGTTCCCAGTGATTGGCTACAGTCTGACCGTCTAGTTCAAAGGACTTAAACAATTCACTACAATTAAGGGTTGTAATAGCACGTAAATTTGCCCAAATTGTGGCGTAGTAGGCTAACTGTAAGATTTCCGCGTTTAGATATCTGCTCAGAAGATTTACGAATGGAAGTATGCCAAGATAAATTTGTCACTTTTACGACATGGTAGATCACGGGTTCATGTTCAGAGTCCATTTACTATAAAACAAAAATCAGAGCGAAAGTATTAAGTTACTATACGCAGATGGGTTTAGTTGTGTTACAGCGAATGGGTTTCCCTCGGATCCTTTCCCTGTCCAGATAGGGGTTCGACATATTTGTCATTGTCCGTCCCCACTTCTTTATGTTCTAGTCAGTGAAACTCTTGCCAGCGCGATTGATACTGACGCTTCATTTCGCGCGTTTCGTACGCCAGGCGGGGCTACGGTCAAATCTATTCAGTACGCC
>JAODAF010097422.1:0-10850 GCA_027574765.1 Molpadia intermedia | reverse complement strand
TTCACTAATGTAATAAAAGCAAGCTTACGGTTTGAGGTCCTGCAGTGCTTTCATTCCGTGTCCTTTATTCTCTGCATAGAATACTCCAACGTCACCATTTTGTCTCTGTCGCAAGTTAAGTTAAACGAGAAAATTTATTAACAGGACTGGATATTTTAGAATTTATTATCTACAATGATTGTATACTTAAGCCTATTGAGATGCCTAAAGAAAGATATACCAAAGACTATGAGCAGACTCACCATGGTTCTTTTTGGTTCTAAATTGATTCTATTGATTTAAAAAATATCTACCACAGTGGATTCATGGTTCTTTCATCACTGAATCTTATCTTCTGCAACTCCAAATACCCAAACACCCAATATAGGTAACTACTCATGATTATTGTAAGCTAGTACTATGGTTAAGATTTTTTTAAATTTATTTCTGTGATAGGAAATTTTGACCATTTTCATAGAATGACCCAAACTGCCCTTAAGTTCCTAAACATTACTTATGGCCCACCACCAAATAGTCATGGTATCAGGTTTTATCTAAATCCATGAAACAATATAGGAGGAGAAGAAGAATAGAGACCGAGGAACTCATCTGCAGATTAGAAATGGAATTAAGCCCACAGAATTCTGAAAAAATGGACTCTAACAAGGATTCTAACATTCACTTACCCGTTGAATTCTAACATTTGTACAATGATCGCCACAGGGGCATCTTGATGTACTGTGAAGAAAATTCACATGCAAATATAGTGAAATATACATGTTTCTCATCACCGATTGTTAAGTTATATAAAATCAATTATTCAACAATTAGCTTTTAGCTATATAATATGAGACGCGATGTTTTTTTAAATCTTTTCCAGTCTAGTCTACCATATTTGTATTTTGGGGATTTTAGTCTTTGCTATATTTACAAGGCAGATTAAACATCTGCCATGGTGAAAAATTGCCAACCCCACTGGGACTTGATCCTTTGACCATTAGAAGTACTCCATTTCGTAGTAGGTTCTGACACCAATTAGCGATTAATCGTGAACCAATCTAAACGTTTAGCAAAATGGCACTAGAGATTAATCGCCTTACACAAAATCATTGAAGTTGATGCGTGGCCACCTCACAGCAAAATAAATCCAATTACATATACATGCCAATTTGGAAAGTCAAGTAAGCAATTACAACTTCTATGAAAGAAATATTTGCGCTCCAACATCTATGGCCGAAAGCGATGAACTCGCCACACAATGGAAGGGTTATTATTAGTTTCGAGATTTAGCAGTAATGACAGTTTACATTTCTATGGGATTAATCGGAAAAATAAGCGATTAAACGATTAATGAATTTCTTAGTCATTTGTCCCTTATAGCCGTAATATAGAGGATTTCTCACCATTCTATCATTAGCAGTCTGTTGAGACAGTTTTCCCCGCAGGCACGGAAACCCTTGGATCGTTCTTCTCTAGAAGTTGTGCAGTCACAAACCATTCTCTTAGCTTCTTTCACAGCTTTCGACTTCTTCCTGAATTGATTAGAAAAATTGTATAAATGCTTAAGAATTTACCGATTGTATGGTGGATGTTGAATTCAAGGGATTAATTGCCATTCAAATCCAAATAATGTAAACAACTTTATCTATGAAACCCTGAGTAGCATACCTGCCACAAACAATCACAACAAAAGAGTGGAACATCCTCCCATTGCAATGCCTAGGTTAATTTTTTCATATAGTTTATGTGTTAGGCTAGACATCATTTGCTTGTAAACAAGTCTGAAACAATTGCCATCCCTGCATTTAATGCAAGTACAAAAAAGTCATGAATGAAACAACCATTTTTTGGAACCAGTTGTGCACAACTTTTGTCAAACTTCAGCAGAATGATTATTTCACAAGTAGAATTCTTCTAGTCAAGATATAGAACTGGTACTTAACAGCATCTCTTAGACCAGACATATGTTACCCTACTGAGCACACTAGGTCACAAGTATTTCCTACAAAACTTTGAAATCTCTTGGCCTCCTCCCCCTCCAACCATATTGTCTAATGTCCGCAAATTGCAAATCACACAAAAGATCACCACAAGCAAATAAACTAGCATAGGATTTATCATCAGTTTGGGATATTGGTATTGAACAATTGAAGCAATATCAGTGAGTATGTTGGTAAAGTGAGTGTTTGTTACCAATAATAAACCATTCTAATGATTTATTTAATGTTGTTGCACTGATTTATTTTAATAATTTGCTGATTCTACGTTATATGCTAAGGGGCCTTAAAATAATACCAGGCCCCCGAAAAAATTTAAATCAAAATAAATCTTCAACAAACTAACCACTAACTTCTTGTACTCCCTCCCCCCCCTCTACCACAAAAAAACAAAACAATTGTCAGGCCCCATCCCAATTTGGGCCAGGCTCTCCCAAATATGAAACTATATCCGTAGATGCATTATTGAGGTACAGTACAATCTTATAACATGTCAAGGTTCAGATTATATTCAGATTAGTGTATTCCCCAGTAAATTGGCAAGGTTTAACAGTATTCCACTCACCTCTCAGTAAGGTAGTAATTTTCAACCAGTTTCTCAAAGGGCGGGTAGTTCTCCTTTTCCAAAACTCCCCACTCTTTGTAGTTTGCTTTCTTTTCAATTTCCCTCTCACTTCTCCGCTCTCGTCGATCTCTGTCCCGTTTATGTCGATCGTCCCTCTCCCTATCTTCCCGCTCTTTCTCACTCTTTCCCTTGTCCTCCTTTTCACCTTCAAGGATTTCTCCTGGTTCCAATGGAGATTGTGCAACTTCTGGCTGTGCAACATCTGTCTCTTTTTCACTATCCTTAATCCCTTCCTCATTGTCATTTGAGGATGTCGCAATCTCTTTTGGAACCGTGTCATCTATCAATGTATCTATCGTAGGTTCCATCTCTGTTTTTCCGCTTTCCTCTTGAATGTCATTGGTCTTTTCTCCCATGCTCTCATCACCCTCAACCTCACCTTTCTTGCTTTCAGTTGGAAGATCACCCTCGGTAGATGTATCCTTCACTTCAGTATGTTCAATGTTTTCCTGAACATTCTTGAACATATCCACTTCACTGGCCACTTCAGAAGTAATTTCATCAACTCCACTATTATCCACTAAACATTCATCTACTTTTCTCTGATCCATATCCATCTTCTCTTCCACAGCCCTCTCTACATCAGCAACTTTCTCCAGCACTGGTACCGAGTCTAAAAATGGAATGTCCGTCTCTTCCAAATCCATCCTTTCCTCTGACACTTTCTGAAGCTCGGGTGGTAAATCCTCCATTATTCCATCTTCAAGACCAACTACCACTGGTTCCAACACAACAGGCTCCCTTTCTAATTCATGCCCATCTTCGTCAGCCCCAACCACACCCTTGCTCGGGTCCTCATCATTGGTATCCATTGTAGCTTCTACAACCACTTGCATGGTCTCTTTTTGTTCCAAGCTTTCTACACCGTCCTTGTCGATATTCTCCTCCTCCAAGTGTTGTGACTCGGCAGGAAGATCTATTTCTGGAGGTGATTCAATAATATCAGTATCATTCATATCGACTTCCTTTTCATTCACTTCCTTTCCTTCTTCATTAAAGCCATCCTTCTCTTCAACCATTGCATCATCTACCAAAACATCTTCAATCTCTTCTTTGTCCTCTTCTTTGTCATCTTCTTTTTGTTCTATCTGACCATCATCCCCACCTCCAAGAACCTTTAGAGGTTTATCTTCTGCCTCATGAGGTAAATCATCATCACCATCTCCATCTTCTTTAGGATCTCTTTGAACAGTAGGCACCTCTTCATTCTTATCCACATCATCTTTAACAGTATCAGTATTCTCAGCACCCTTCTCTATCTCTCCCAAGTCCAGACTTGGTTCTCCATGACCCATTATCAATTCTTTATCACCTTCCATCTTTTCTTCTTCTTCCTTCCATTCCTGGGGTTGGAGAACAGGCTCTGGCACTTCAGGGCTTTTATCCAAAACCTCACTTTTATCCTCATGTTCTTCCAGATCAATATCCTGTTCATTTGGCTTGGTGTCTTTCATGATGGTCAATGGTTCCTCCTGACTTACAGCTTTGGAAACAATCTCCTCGGTTTTAAATAGATTTGGCGTTATTTCTTCAACCATTTCAATCTTGGCTTCTTTTTCTACACCTCGGTTGTCAAAGTCATTCCCCTTTGCAACTCCCTCATTCTGATTGTTCTCTTCAGATACAACAGTTTTGGGGGATGTTGTTGCTTCGTCTAGTAACTGCTCAAATCCAAAAGCATAATCCACTTGAATTTTTCTAGAGATTGGCGGTAAGGCTCTCCAGTCTCCATCATCGCATGATTTCACCGGTGGAGGAAGGTCATCATCCCCAGTGGGACTATCAGGAGAATATTTGTCAGATGTTTCAATCTGAATAATATGAGAGGTGGGGATAATTGAGGGAGGTGGTGGAGGAGGAGGAGAAGATGCATCATTGTTATCACTTGATTTTCCTTCTTCCATTCCACTAGATTCATGATCACTTACATCCAGTGCATTATTTAAGGATGCTACACCACCCTCCGTCTCAGAAACACTGCTTTCCTCCATTTGACTAAGAGAAACATTTCCCAAGCTAAATGATGTACTATCCACCTGCTTTGGTGGTTCTTTCTCACTTGGTGTGGTTTGTTTGGGACTTTCCTCTGCCACAATTGCTTCACTGGAGTCATCACTGATGTCCATAGCAACCTCTGTTATATTGTCAGATTCTTTTGCCTCGTCTCGCTTACCGACGGCATCAATGGAAGTATTATCACATCTCTCCTCACTGTCAAAAGCTGTTTTTACAACAGTTTCCTCTACACACTTTGAGACTTCATTGATCTCAACGTCTTTTATATTTGTTGAGAGATTACCTTCAATAATATCACTGCTTTCTTTAGTACTATACTGATTTATTTCTAGCTCCTCAGAGACTACTAAATCCTGTTTCTCTTCTGATGTACCAACTGGGATATTCCAGGTTGTACTTCTTACTTTGGAATCTATTTTCACAGCAACAGGCATCTTTATAATGAAAGTACTTGCAACAGACTGGGGACTTTCTACAGAAGTAGTTGCAAAGCTATTGATAAACTTCCCTTGGCATTCTGGAATTTTCCCATAATCCTCGACAATAGCATTCTTCTTGCCATAGTCAATATCCACCACAATGTCACTTTCAGTATCTGTCGTCTTTGACAACTTTGGATCATCATCTTTTGTGTCTTCATCAGCCTTTCCTACAAATAATTGTTTCGGAGTCTCAGTCTTCACATCAATAATTTCATCCTCCAGAATGTCCATAAACAATTCCTCATTCAAGCTCTCTTTCACAAAGGTATCTTGAACTTCCCGACTCTTTTGTCCACTATCTGGCTCCTCCACAACTTCCTTCTCTTCAGGAATTTCACCTATAGGCTCTTTTCCTTTCTCTTCAATCATTTCATCTGCCTCTTTTGCTGTTTCTTTCTCTTGATTTGGTTCTTGCTCAACATCAACTCTCTCATGATCTACCTTTGTATCTACTTTTTCCTTTTCTGTTTCCATTTCCTTTGCATCGACTGCTTCTTTCTTTCCTTTTTTCTTCTCCTTCCTATCTTTCTCTTTCCGCCTCTTGCCCCTTTTATCTTTCTCATCCTCGGAATCTCTATCCTTAGATGAGCTTTTCCTTCTTTTTGGCGATCGGTCTCTGTGTCGTCTTCGCTCTCTAGAGGACTCTCTTCTATCATGAGATCCTTTTCTTTTATGCTTACGATACGACTTCTCACTTGTTTCATCTTCATCAGAATCCCTCCTCTCCAAAGAGCTACCTCTATATTTACCATGGTCACCTGGGTCATCTCGTGATTTGTCCTTCTTTGACTTTTCCTTATCCAAAGAGCTATCTCTCTTTGTCTTACGGTCATGTGACCTCTCTCTAGATTTGTCTCTATCCTCCTGGTCTAACAAACTACCCTTCCTTTTCTTATGATCATGATAATCTCTTCTTTTTTCACTGTCTTCATCATTCTTAGAATCTCTAGACTCATCTATATCTAATGAACTTCCTCTACGTCTGTGACTACCTTGTAACTGGTGTTTTCCAATCAGATCACCATCTTTACCTTCTGATGAACTTCTTCTTCGTTTCCGTTTACTCTTTGTGTCTTCTTTAAGAACATTTTCATCTGAGTCTCCCTTCAAAGTATCTGATTCCTCCTTTGCACCTTTTGAGTCATCTTTTGATTCGTCTCTCATTCTATGTCTAGCCCCTGGCATTCCGTCTCTTTCTAACTCGATTTTCAAATCAACTGACTCTTCCATATCAATAGACCTTTTCAGCCTGTTCTTCCATCGTTCTCTCGCTACTTCCCCTTCAACTTTGACCTTCGATGAAACTTCCTCATTGTCAGCAGTCACCTTCATTTTGGTATCATCCTTTGCTTCACTTTTATCAACAACTTCCTCAGTAGCCGACATTTCTGATTTCACTTTCTCTGCCAGATCAGTCAAGAGAGGTTCAAGATCTTCTTGATTAACAGCTGCTCTCCTTAGTGATACCCTATCATCTTTTCCCTCAGGTGTCTGCGGTTCACTCAATACCCCATGGCGGACAAAATTTCTCCATTTCTTTTTAGGAGCACTTTTTTTACCCCTATCATTCTTTCCATCAATATCTGAAGACCTGCCATCTTTCTTTTGCTTTTCTTGATAACATCTAATTCTGATTTCTTCCAAGGATGACCTGTAGTCACTCTCTCTGGGCCGAGAGCGCCTCCTGCCACTTCTGCCTTCTTTATAATTGTCTGTAATATGAATAATAACACCAGGCTCTCGTGAATCTTTACTATCGTCACTACTTAAATCCATCAGAACCACCTTTTCCTGTTCCAAAGGTTCAGAAGGAGACTTTTCCTGGATAGACTCTGAACCCATTTTACCGACATCCAAATCACTTTCACAAGTATCAGTAGCCCTATCCTCCCTCTTTGAACCCTTAATTAGCTTCCTGGGTAGCAAACTCAAGGAGGAGGATGACTGAACACTATTTTTTGGATCACTGAGAATATTTTCTTCCTCTTCTGAATCGACATGTCCTCTTGTCTCATCTTTTACAAGCTGAAAATCTGATCCAAATCTTCCCACGTGACCATCACCAGTGACATGACTCAGTTCAATTTTAATTTCTGGCAGTTTGTCTACATTTTTGTTATTATGTTTGACTGATTCTTGAGATGCTGTACCCTTTTGGATTGTGCCATCTTTCTTGACTTCTTTCCTCTCATTGTTTTCATCGTCAGATTCATCTCCCATTTTCTTCATTGGGCTGCTGACAAATGCCCTTTTCAATCCTACTTTCCACTCAAATTTCACTTTTGTGCTGAAGGGGGTCTTTTTCCCTTTCTTTTCTTCAACTTTCTTTTCTTCGACTTTCTTTACCTCTTCCTTTTCCGTTGAGATTATTTCATCTGATAAATCATTCAGAGTCTGACTTTCAGCCTTCAATGATAAGCGGCTCTTCCTGTTTGGAGGTTCTTCATCCTTAATTTGTTCTTCTTTCCTTTGCTCACTTGTGTCCGTTCTTTTAGTTTCTTCTTCATCTTTTCTCTTTGAGAATCGTCTTGATTTTCTGCGACCTTTAGACCTCTCTCTGTCTGAACTATTTTCTCCATCTCTAGATTTTGACTTTTTGTCTTTCAGCCTTGACCGTGACCTTGTAGATGTTCTACGATTCGATTCTTCATTGCTATCCTCTTTGATTTCTTTTTTAAGTTTCTCTTCAGAGCCACGCAAATGAAGCAGTTTCTCAAACTCTGCCATTTCTTCTTCCAGTCCAACCTTTTTGGTTTCCGATGTGATCCCATTTTCGTCTGGTTGGGAGTCATTTTCCTGCAAGATCATAAGGGTTTATAACTTTAGTGGATATGATGTAACAAAACTTTTACTGATTGTGTTACAAAATAATCATGGGCTCAGGGATCGGAAGATTTTAACAGTAAACTGACCTTTCAGGATCCTATATTCACATCTTGAGATATCATATTCACAAGCTTTATCCAGCATATTTCCATTTGCTGCCCTCACTTATGAATAATTAATGAGTTCATGTTACACACTGTATCAATTTGTGCCTACTAACATTATATATCTATGCATATAAACCAAACAGGGTCAAAGATAATAACATTTTAATATTATTACATTAAGCCCCGCCCACTCATTAATATTCATTATAGCTGCAGCAAAAACAATAGGGGTCATCTACTGTTCATGAACCTCATACATACCGAGTATGAAACCCGTTCAAAATTCATATCTTGAGATACCGTGTTCACAAGCTTTATCCAGCATAATCCTATTTGCTGCCCCCACTTATGAATAATTAATAAATAATGTGCCTACTGCCATTATATCAAGTATGAAGCAAATAAACCATACAGGGTAAAAGAAATTAACTTTTTAATATTTTTACATTAAGCCCGCCCACTTAACAATATTCATAAAACATGCAGCTTTAGTATGGCAGGCACATGATTCATCTGAATATTCCTGACGTATTCCAAAACAAGTAACAAATTTAAACTGATATATGATTTTATAATTTTTTTAAATTGCATAGAGGCTGAATCACCTTGGCCATACTCGTTCATGAGAATGAGTGAGATTCAATACAATTACTGACACATTACAAACATGTTCCATCAAGAAGACATAGGCCCCAATTAATTAGATACTGAAAGCCAATAATTATAAACATGAATAGATTTTCTACTGATAAAGAAAACTGTTTCCTATGCTACTAAATTTGTGTTTATAATCTTAAATGATATTGTATGATTCATATTGTTGTTAATATTAAAGATAGAAAGAACTGTCAAATATATGCAGAATTAAAAAAAATGTGATTCCCAACATGCATTTTAGAAAAGAGTATGTTATTTCTGAGCCTTATGGCATCTGAACCAAAAATCCTAAAAGAAAATTTCTCATTTGTAAATACTGCCCTCTATTTAGATAAACACACATTCTAATCATTCTCATTCACTGAGAAATCAAATCTGTTTGCTGCCAACAGTTTGTTTTATATCACATTGTCAAATGGCAGGGAAACGCCCATCAGGATTGATACAACTTTCCTTGTTGATGGAATGTCGCCCTCTAGTTAGTAGTAGGGAGAAAACACAATGGCAATAGGCATGTGTGTATACTATTGTGCAGTATGACTGGCAAATAAGCAACTGAATGAAACTGAATAGCTTGCCCACAGTATAATGTCCCAAAATAAGGATTTCACCAATGAAATATCCCTCTATTTATCAGAATTAAGAAGATCTACATAGCACTTCATTGAGTTGATAATCAGGTTAGAAATGCAACCCAAAATGTTGTTTGGTATAAACAACATTTTGGGTTGCATGGTATATTTCTGTTTACCAGAATATGAAGACCTTTATAGCAGCTCATTTAAGCTGATAAAAACATTAGAAATACAGCCAAAAACGTTGCCAATGGTATCCTTTTGATTACCAAAATATAAAGATCTGTATAACAGCTCATTAAGCTGATAATCAGGTTAGAAATGCAATGCAAAATTCCCTTGCCCATGCCCTTGTAGAAATCCCTTTATATATTATACTCACAGGTAGGGGTGAAATGCCTCCAATGGGATTAGGGCTAGCTGACAGGCTACTGTAAAGTAAAAAAAGATAAATATATTAATCATTAGGTTCAAACAAATTAAGTTTAATCAGCCTTAGGTGACCCGATATCATATGTTTCAGGAAATCAACCCTGTCCATATAGCTTTACAAAACATTCTCTTTTTTATCAGTTCAAATAAATTAAAACACCAATGGTGTAGCATCTCGTATTGAATGTGAATGACACCAATTAATAAATGCCATAAATTCCAAACATCCCAAATGTTTCCATGGGCAAAAATTATTTTGAGCATTTACAATTATCTCAAATGACCCCTAAATGACCTCAAATTCCTAAACATCCCATAGGAAGCACCACCCAACAATCATCAACATCCATTTGTTTCTGTAGAAGCTGAAGAAGAAGCATTTTATGCATTTTCAAAGAATTCTCAAATTACCCCAAATGTACTTTTGACCTAAAATTCCTGATCATCCCACACGAAGCACTACCAAATGATTATTATGACTAACTTTCATTAACCTCCATTTGTTTTGTGGGAGAAGCATTTTGAATAGTTTCAATGTATGACCTCAAATGACACCTAAATGACCTTTGACCTCAAATTCCAGATCATCCTATTTGAATCACCCATTAAAACCAATTTTGATCAGCATCCATATTTTTTTGTGGGATAAGCAGCATTTAAGACATTTCAGAAAATTGACTCAAATGACCCATGACAATATGATCTGAAATTCCTGATCATTTTTATATGAAGCATCCAACAGTCATCATGACCACATATTGTGAGCACTTATTTATATGGGAGAAAAGCTTTATAAGCATTTTCGAAGAATGACCTCAAATTCCTGAACATCCGATATGAATGAAGCACTACCCATCAATTATTATTGACCAACTTTTACCAAGATCCATTTACATCTACGGGAGAATCATTTTGCAGATTTTCAAATGGCTTGAAATGACCCATAACTGAACTTTGACCTCAAATTCCTGAATACCCCTTGTCTCCCCACCCAAGTTTCATGTAAATACGTCCATAACTGTATGCAGGTGGTTCGGACAAGGGAAAATGTATTATCTGTCGCTTACGAGCGCATTAAACACACACATTTTTCTATGCTGGGACACACTTTTCTAAGTGACAATGTATTTCCGTACGCTTATCAGGGGCCTCTC
>JAODAF010097311.1:0-10850 GCA_027574765.1 Molpadia intermedia | reverse complement strand
GATACTAATTTGTGTTTCTTTGATTGCTCTATAGGTGCAATATGTTTTCATCTACCATGCTTTACATGAAGAGCACCTATACGGCCATACAGAGGTTGGTCTGGCAGATCTACACCAGTATTTCAGACGACTGCGACTGAAAACTCACAATGATGAGAATTCCCCACTCCATAATGAATTCAAGGTATATTCTTAAAAAGTGTAAAATGTAATTAGTAGTTCATAGTTCACAATTTGCACAAATTTTTACTTAATTTGATTAATTACTTAATGAGATGAAATGAGATTATATATATATTAGATATATATTTTCCTTTCCTTCATATAACATACCTCCATTATTACCTTATATGTTATCCTCTTTTTTCAATGGTTTTAAGTTTGGATTACCTTTACAACTTTGGCTCAAATATCTATTCCTAACTGTCAGAATATTCTTCAAAGTGTCCAAAGCTGGCATTATGCTGACAACTGGTGGCTTGGGTTGCATCCCACTACCTCCCCGGTCTGCTTTTTTCATGTAAAAGATTCCATGTGTCCCATGATACATAAGAGATCATGAATACACAAGATATGACATATTAATGGCATGACATTCTAGGTGTTTTTCTTACTTCAAGATAAATTTATCTTCATCTATAAACAGATGGCAGCCACTCTGCCAGTGAAGGACACAAAGTCCAAATTACATACTGAATAGGCAAACAAGTATTAATGGCATGACATTCTAGGTGTTTCTTACCTCAAGTCTTGCAAACTGTTATCTGTAAATAGTTTAAACCTGTTGTATCCTAATTTAGGATTAATTCTTCTTCACATAACAGATGGCAGCCACTCTACCGGTGAAGGACACAAAGACAAAAGAAGCAAGCTATGAAGGAAATAAAGACAAAAACAGAATCAGAAACTACCTGCCATGTAAGAATTTTAAATTTCTTCTGGTTTATTTAAAGTGAGGTATTTAAGTGAGGTATTTAAGTGAGGTACTATGATATCATAATAAATTTTTCTATGTTTCGTATTTAGCCAGCTGAATGAGGTCTTGGCGAAATACAGATGTTGTATTTTGATTGACCAGTGACTCCAGAGTGTAGGTGGTAAGTCCGGAGTGTAAGGAACTCTGGGTGGTCAGTAAAACTCAAAGTGTAAGAAAGACAAAGTGTAACATGAAGGGTGTATATTCAAACAGATATCTTAAAGATTGATGGCAATTTACAGAAATATCAATATACAAACAACAGTACAATTATTAAAGAGTCAGCTCAGAGGCTTCGTAATTACACATTCTGGCTTACGGTTATATATAGCGAGGGTTATACAGCCTGCAATAAATGCTATGCTAAAATAACTTTTCAGGTTGACAACTAGGTCATTCCACAAAGCATGCCTCTGCAGACAATACGCAGTGGGGGTAAAAAATTTTGGACACTTTTGGTGTCTTTTTTCTAGGGGGGGGGGGATGACAAAGTATACTCTTTGTGATAATGTTGATAATTGTGGATGGCCCCATAGATGATATTACAATAGAATTAAATATAGTTATATACTTGATTAATAACAATCATGGGGAAAATATTTGAAGAAATCTTCCAAAAAATAAGAAATAATGCTGATTGTCTCTGCTACCTTACCTTTCTGTCATATGACTATTATTTAAACATTCAAACATAATTGAAGAGATCCTCTAAAAAATGAGATTACATGCTTCTGTGATCACCAATCCAATGAACAACATTACTACTATCATTAATTCTTCCATTGACTTACACACTAAAGTTGATTTACTTTGTGCCCACCCTCCCCCACCTCCAGATAGAAGTTTTCAACCATTATGTGCTACCTCTCACAGAAAAGCTTAAGAGTTGGTTATATTAATGACCATTGAAATTTAGAGCTAGAATGGGAAGAATGTTAGGAAGGTAGGTCCACCCCTAAACAAATTCATCCATCTGCCTTCGAAAATTCACTGTTTTGTCATAAAATCCATATCTACATTAAAATCATCATGATTTCACAATATTTATAATAGTTCTCATCAATATCCCAGTGACAGAAAGAACCAGGTTTTGTTATTAATAAAAAAATCCATCACAAATACTTTTTAGGGACTCTACCTGAGGGTGAAAAATCTAGGCAGATGTGCACCAAATTTAATAATGTTGTGCTACCTGGAAGACCCTCTTGCTCCTACACAAGGACAGAGGGTGGGCTAATAGGACAATGGTTTGTTGGTTTTATCGTTAGCAAGTAAATACAAGTGTAAGGATGCTGTCTAGCCAAGGGTATATATCATAACAGATTTTTCCCTTTCGTTTCAGATGACAGAAACAGAGTTAATTTAGAGAGATTGGTTGGAGATGAGCATTCAACATACATTAATGCATCATATATCAATGTAAGCCACATTGTCTTTGACTATAAGACATTATACAGTCAAATACTCCCTAGGTTGTGTCTATATAGTAATAAGCATCTTGCTCTGGTAAACATCTCTATTAGAGAGTAAAAATGTTTTGTGTTCTAAGCAGCTTTTAATGTTGGTGCTATAGTACCAGTACCAGTAAATATAGGCACAGTACATTGTGTTCATCCCTATTATGAAACTTGTATAGCATCATAGATGCCTATAGTGGTATCTCTCCCAGACCCAGAAAAATTATAGAAATATACAGTATTGTAAAGTCTTCAGTAGTTTGTAACAGTAGAGTATAGAGGTATATATAGAGACACTAAAGCACAGCATGGTTGGGAATGGTTCACCGATAATGAAGCTAATTTGTACAATTCAATTTGAAAGTTAACCTGCCAGTCACTGTTTGTGGTAGCTCTGGGTTGTATAGTTCCCAGGGGTTTCGGAACGATTTTCGGAATTAACAGATTGAGTGAATGATATTGGTGAAGTACTCTGAGACTGTTTCATTCCTTAACTGAGAAAGGGATTAGCATTATATGCAGTGAGACCTAACATTATTTTATTATTCCTTGGTGGTATGGTTAATATGGCCATGCATCACTGCTTTGTATATGTGTGGACTTCATTTTAACTCAACAATTTAAGCTCTGTGATATTCAGTGGGAGAATCATGAAGGATATGTATATTTATACTCAGCATAACCCCGCCCCCACCATCTACGAATTGCAGTCCATGCAATTTTATTTATTTTTTCAGGGTTATGAGAGAAAGAACATGTACATAGCTACACAGGCTCCTATGGAGAACACTGCCGGAGATTTCTGGAGGATGGTATGGGAGAGCTTAACCTCCACTGTTGTCATGTTGACAGACCTGGAAGAAAAAGGAAAGGTAAAAGTTGAATGATACTCAGTTTGTAACAAGATGGGTGGAGTCTGGGCCACTCCCAGAGGATGGTATGGGAGAACTAGAGAAATGGATATGTCAGTGGTAACAAGAGGCATAGGGTTTGAGCCACTACCAGAAGATGGTATAGGAGAGCTGGAGAGAAAATGCTAGTGGCAACTTGGGGGGCGGGGAAGGGGGTGGGGGTCTTTGATTTGGGCCATTCCTGTGAGAAGATATTAGAGACCTGGAAGAGAAAGGAAAGGTAACAGTTGAATGATACTCAGTAGTAACTAGAGGGGTGGGGATTGAGCCACTCCTGGAAGATGGTATGGGAGAGCTGGAGACCAATGGATATGCTAGTGGCAACTGGGGGGGGGGGGTGTTTGGTTTGGCCACTCCTGTGATATTAGAGACATGGAGAAAAAAGGAAAGGTTGTAACCAGAGGAGTGGGATTTAAGTCCCAGAGAATGGTATGAGATAGCTGGAGGAAAAAGGTGAAGTTAGGTGGTGGCATTTGGGTCACTTCTAGGAGATGATACCAGAGACCATTTGTAAACTAATGCAAACATGTCTCTGTTACTCATTGCCTCATTTTACTACTTTGTACTAAGTTTGTACTCTGATACTTCGATGCCTTTTGAAATATTGTTGTGTATATATGTGGAACCTTAATTGCTTGCCATTACAATATATCAAGACATTCATATTAGAAGTATGTGATGGTTATGGGTAGTCAATGTTCATGTGCATGTTCGATGTGCATGTCATGAATATGAATGAGCTGACATATGGTTTAACATTAAAATGCTGGAAATCTTGATATCTTTATAACTGGAAATGAATTTGCTATAATTGGTATGGTGGTATGTAATGATAGTACTCATGTTTATGTAACATAATAATAGTGTGATCTATTTAGGGATCATACAGTCTGGTTATTTGCCTCATTTTACTCGTCATCTCTTCATAGGAAACCTGTTTTAAGTTCTGGCCGGAGGAGGAGCCAAAGACGTTTGGGACTTTAACGGTTGAACTAGTCACCGAAGAAGAGGAAGACGATTGGACTATACAAGACTTCACAATGGCAAATACTCAAGTAGGTTAACTGGTTTAAATTTGAGTACTTTTATTACCATTCCCCCTAAGTGTTTCGATATGTTTATGCAGTATTGCATTGTGACATTCCGATTTGGTATTATTTTATTCAGGTGCTCCCTGAGTAGATTAATCACTATGAGTTTGGATATGCAGATATGAAGTTTGCATACTCAGCTGCAAAGTTAGATATTATTCACTTGAAAATGGCCCACCCCTATGCCCCTGGTATGGTCAGTCAAAGGTGGATCATTGACAAAAACCCCAAAAAGGTATTCACATTTTCATTAATTTACTGATATTGTAAGTCCTCAAAAATCTTTGCAGAACACGTCCCTATAGTAAAGGAAACACTTCAATCGTTCGAAAACGCACATGTTTAGTGGGGGTATATATTGACAATTTTTGCTATTTTTTGGACTGAAAAGTGATAACCGTGGTAGAAAATTGCTAATCTTAGCCAAGACGAAGGTGATGCAGAATCATTTGCAGGTTTTTCGGGTGAAGTTTTTCAGGACGAAACAAGTGATTTTTCTAGTGATAGATTATTGTTTTCTTCTTACATTCATGAATATTCATCATGTTTCCTTTCCAATCAGAGGCGGGTACAGTAAACCTAAAGTTACCGATGTCCTTTGGTTCCGGTTGGTCCTTCTACCAGTCACGATAGCCCAATACTTATACTGGTGGCTGAGCTGGGTGTGGCGATTCAACATCCGCGGTCAGGAGTACGGGCTAGAAGAGAAACATTATCTTATACGAAAATACTTCAAGATAAGCCAGACACTATATGAAGTAAGTCTGGGTACACATACAATCAGTCACCATGGTGATTATCCATCCTTAGACATTTCCAGTCCAAGTCAGTCAGTTCTTATCTCCCATTCTAATAAGATTAAGATTCTGATAAGATACTGTACATGACAACTGTGAATTTGGGCTTGCAAACTGAGAAACCGTCTGAAATAAGAACGAAAACAACTTCTGCAAAAATTATCAAGTGGTGCTACATTCCGCAGTCGGAATCTCCCTCAACCATAGGCAACCACTGTCCCTCATGAAAGGCACTTCAGATCCATTGGGCCCTACCCTGGGTCTAGGCCCTCAAGTTCCATTGCAACGTTGCAATTCATTGGAAGTATTGGGCGCATTGCTTTAGCCAGCGAACCGTCTCGCCATCATTGAGACAGCTAAAATGTAATTACATTAGACGTCTTTGGAGACTGCCAACCCAAAAAACAAAATGATTGATTTGGGGCATTATGTACACTAAATATGTCTTGGCTTTCCCCCTGGAGCCCCACCAGGGGCCATAACATGGGTCCCTGGACATCTTCCTTACTGACATTGTGTTACATGCTCGTGTTGGCACCTTAAGGGCCATTGGCTGGGATAGTAAATATTTATTATTCAGTTACAAATGAGACTTCCAAATTATAAATCATGGCTAATGCCCCGATTGGGCGTTCTAGGGAAATCCAATAGGGGAGTTAAGACAATGTTGTAATTGTATCGGGTCTCTGTATACAAAACCATGTGTGAGTAGGAGTAGCCCGTGCTCTGCAGATTATGTATGTTTCTCTCTTTGTTACAGTCAATAGAAGAACATCAAAAAGATATTTTCCTTAGAAGACAACTTTGGATAAAGTCCAATTATTTGGTAGGTACCATAAGTAATTGAGGCATCTAGCATATTACAAGCCATGCCAGGATGGTCACCTTAAAATCTGCAAAACTCTTGAAGCAAACCAAAATGCCAATGAGATGATGGGCATGTCCTTTTATTACTGAAAAATCACTACTAAAAGTACCCAATGCCATCAATAAACATGTAGTAGCCAAGTTTTATTATCTCCTGGAGGCTCAGCTGCATGTACAATCCCTTGGGCTCTATTTAGGGCAGTAAAGCATAGCCTCAGGCACATCACTGGTCCCTTTGATCTAGTGATCCCAGTTTTTATGGGAAACTGCATCATGGTAGTATATATATATAGGCTAGGCCTATATACTTTAAAAAGGTTGGGAATCTGGAATGGTGAAAAGCAGTTTTGACTCCACCGGGATTTAAACTCGGGACCTTCCATATATATATATAAAAAGCCATAGCACGAAATGTGTTATTGAAAAATTTCCATGTCAATTTTGTTAAGGGAAATAACATTTGGGAATGTAATGGGACTACTGACCCTTTTTTGACCAAACTTTCCTTATTGATGTACGTTTTGGTGACATTGGACAACAGATGTGCTATGAGATATGGTGAGTCATACATCATGTACTCTAGTTATTCGGTAGCATGCAGCTACTGTCACCTCTGCTCCTGCATATTCTCTTCCGCAGGTTTATAAAGCTGAAAAAGACGAAGAGATGAAAGCTAAACTGGCAGAAAATAGCAAATATAAGAGCTACCGGAGGTATATGAAGAACCACGGGACAGGCAGGATGACCTTCGAGGACTGATGGTTCTATAGGTAGTGGACTTATATAGTAGAATCTCTAATAGGTTTGGTTTTCATAAATTCTGGCTTTGAAAATCTACAAATTAATCCTCCTGGGCCAGGAAATGTGTGGCAGTAGCATTTGTGTATAGCCACTGCAGCCAGGTTCCATGGGCAAAAAACAGATATATATCCCAAACATGTGGTATACATGATGTTGGTGCCCCCTGGATGATGTTGGTTCCCCTAGATGTTATGGTGTCCCCTAGGTGATGTTGGTTCCCTATATGATGTTGGTCCCTTTTAGATGATGTTGGTGTCTCATAGATGATGTTAATGTCCCCTAGGTGATGTTGGTGTCTCATAGATGATGTTAATGTCCCCTAGGTGATGTTGGTTCCCCCTAGATGATGTTAATGTCCCCTAGGTGATGTTGGTTCCCCCTAGATGATGTTAATGTCCCCTAGGTGATGTTGGTGCCCCCTAGATGATGTTAATGTCCCCTAGGTGATGTTGGTTCCCCCTAGATGATGTTGGTTTTTGTCATTCTATTGACTACAGGAATGGACTTAATGAATGGAAACAATTCATATATTCGCAGGGGTCACGCAGCATTCAGCTAATATGTTCAATATATAGATATGTAGCGGGTTGTGTTTGACACGCTGCGAGAGGGTTGTGCGGCACGATTGTGATGCTGCAAGGGTCACGCTGCAAGAGGGCTATGCAGACCAATGGTCAAACAGCGTAAAGGTTGTGCTGCGCACGAGTTGTGCCGCACGCAAAATAATCAGGTCAGACTTCTTCGAAAAGTCTTTCAACTTAGCCCTGGTGTAAATCGGCCTGGTAACGGTCAGAATATGCCACGCAACTAATAGCATTCGGCTCTCCAACCCTCTGCTCAAAATGAGTCTGCGACAGCAGTATATATGCAGTTTCCTTAATATACCCCTTAAGAGCTCGGCAGCAATGACTAATAACACGTTAGCGTGGCTCCTACCCAATCAGAGAACAACCTGAAATGGTCGGTAAAAGAGTGGACCAATCAGGAGATTTCCTGTAGAAAAGTGTGAGCAATGCATTAATTATACGAGGCGCTTGCATTATAATAGCTTTTACTGCCTCCCAGCGGCATGACCATCGGGTAACACTCTGTGATTTTAGCGAATATATAATGTGTGCATTGTCCGCTTCTATATCACTAAATACAGCATGTCGCTTAGGACATCCTTCTAAAAATTTGTATAGACTCTGCATAGTTCCAAAAGCATTACGCAATGTTGGTATTTGTGTCATGGTGTCTTGAATTTACAAATTCCATAGCAGTGAACATAATATGCCCAATGGCGAGCATGTCTTCATTCGAGTAGCTAACCCACGTTTTTCCGCTCATATTTGAAGCTCCGTCAAAACATTCTCCAATTATAGTGTCTAGCTGTAAATCAAGTTTACGGAACACTTCTAATACCAACTCGTACAGAGTTTCACCTTCTGTGGACTTGGTGGCATAAACTCCTATAAACGATCTGCTTTAGTTTTCCCCTCACAAATATAGCGAATGCACTGATATCCGAAGTTTCATCCATTATAAATGACTGTAATCCGCTGGCCCTTGACTGAAATCTAATCATCTGGAGGACAAGATCTGCAACAATTTCGAATATTTCATTACAAATATCTGGTTATGTCCACTTCGCATGATCTCCCAACTGAGCTTTTAATGTTTCACCGAGCCAAGGAATATCTTTGCAACGCATGTTTAGAAGTTCTAAAAAATGACCTCTATTGCTGTCTGATGTTTCGTGAATACGACTTCTATCCTATTGCTTTCCCCGTTGAGCAATATTTTGTTTAGCAGTGAAAATCAATACCCGATACGCATAGCTCTTACGTTAACTACTGGAGAAGGTTTATAACACTTAACACGTGTTAAACTTTATTAACACGTGTTAAACCAGGATACTGTACTTACTGGTTATGGTTAGAGTTAGAGTTAGGGTAAAAGTTTTAACAAACTCCAGTATAGTTACTGGCGAAAGTGATCAACCGTGCAACAGTAATTACTGTATCAGCTATGCGAATCGCCTGAAATCAAGCACTCTATTATCACTTTCATATATGCTCTATTTTGTGCCACGTTTTGCTCTCATGCGCTTTATCTAGCTGTGTCAAAATGTTCATGTTGCGTTTCTTTGCAGCGCGACAATGCATCCACTTCGTCATCGCATTGAGGTGCTGTTTACTTTTTGCGTACTTTATTAAGCGTTGTGTTTTCTTCCAGTTTGTGTACTGGAAATTATCTGTGTGCATGAATTTTCTGCAAGTAAAGCAGCTGCCACTGTTTGTAGCAATGTCATATGATAAACACTGATTGACTGCATACCATTCTGACTGGAAAGCTTCCATATTTCTTAGGGTTATATTCCTTAAGAATTGGTTGATTCGGTCCCAAAGCAGAAGCTGAAGCAGTATACCGCCGCACAGCTTTAGAAAA
Source organism: Molpadia intermedia (assembly GCA_027574765.1). Taxonomy (NCBI): domain Eukaryota; kingdom Metazoa; phylum Echinodermata; class Holothuroidea; order Molpadida; family Molpadiidae; genus Molpadia; species Molpadia intermedia. Next base: position 1,520 of record JAODAF010097311.1, on the reverse strand, counting down.
AGCTTTACTATAAATAGGCAACGACAGTCTCTTGTGTCGACCCTTCTTTGCGATGAGACAATACTGAGCCCATACCAAAGTCACTGGCATCTATGTCTAATATGAACAGCCCCCTCTCGTTTGGATACACTAGGATTGGTGGCGTGCGCGTCGTCATGTAAGATGCCACTGTAGACCCTTGAGGACTCTCTCCATGAGCCGTTCAAACGTCGCTAGAACATTATATAGGCCATAGGGCAGCACTTTGAACTGATAAAGACCCCGGTTTGTTGTAAACGCAGTTTTAGGGCGATGACACCAGGATTGGTGCCGTCTTCAGACAAACTTTCTACCATTTTCGGTTAGTTGGAAAAGGGGTGCGCAGATATGTGAAAAGCATTTGACGAATTGACGGTAATAGAAACACAGTCCAACAAAACTGCGTACCTCTGTAATGGAACATGGTGTAGGCCACTCCTCAGCGGACTTGATTTTCTCCGGATCAGGGGCGATTCTACTACCGGAAACAACGTGACTCAGATAACTGACTTCCCGCTGGAATAAGTTACATTTCTTCGGGTAGAGCTTATGTTTCGCCTCACGGAGCCTCTGTAGCACTTCGGTTAGTCTCTGTAGCGCTTTATCAAATGTGTCACCGTAAACGATGATGTCATCTACATGTAGGTACAACAGACGTGTTTGCCACTGTAGACCCTTGAGGACTCTCTCCTTGAGCCTTTCAAACGTCGCTAGAGCATTACATAGTCCAAATGGCAGCACTTTGAACTGAAAAAGACCCCGGTTTGTTGTAAACGCAGTTTTAGGGCGATGACTTTCCTCGACTTGCCACTTGCCAATAACCATTTGCAAGGTCCAAAGTAGAAAACCACTGTGAACCCGCAAGGGTTTCGAGCGAATCATCAATATGGGGAAGAGGGAATGAAACTTTCTCAGTGATCTCATTTAACTTCCGATAATCCACACAAAACCGTGTTGAACCTTCCTTCTTCTTAACAAGCACCACCGGAAGGCCCAAGCTCTTGAGGATGGTTTGATAACATCCTGGTTAAACATCTTATAGATTACTTTTTCTGTCACCACCCCCACCCCCTATGATGTATGATGTATTGGAACCGTCAGTCTAGGTGGCTGACGTATCGGCTTAGCGTTACCCGTATTTATCAACTGTTTGGCTAGGTTTGTACGTCCAAGGTCTTCCTTTGAACTAGCAAACACGTCAGCATTTTCGGCCAGTAGTTCTATTATAAACATCATTTTCTCTGGGTACATACTGCCTATAAAATTTCTAGGTGCTCTCCCAGGTATTCATCAGTGGCGTCGATTGGTCGGGAAACTTACGTCTGCTTCACCTTCCATCATCACATTTCAATTCACATGTGTGGGGTCTGCATGCACTCTCTACGATCTCCGCAGAATGGCATTCGCCCTCAACTGTTCCTTTATATATAGACTAGGACAATTTCTATGATATATCGATGGTTAAAGTTTAGGAGGCATTTTTGAGGAAAAGTTGGCAAACC
>JAODAF010097200.1:0-10850 GCA_027574765.1 Molpadia intermedia | reverse complement strand
TCATAGTGCGTACATAATCCATTTTTTGTTTGCTAGCAGTCAAGAAATAACAATGGTAAACTTAAGAAACTACTGTAATTTTGAAGCTTTATCGCAAGGAATCACAAAGCCTTCTTGGCTTTCTGGTTACAATGACAATTAGATGCCTGTAATTATTGTGAACAATATTATTTTAACTGAAGCAAAAAAGCAATTTTGCTTGCTTTAATGCATTTGTTTCCTTGATGATAAGCTACAAAATTTCTATGGCCGGATGTTTCATACCATAGCAATTTGGGTATGTGATCAAATATATATAGAAAATGATCCCAAAATGCAGTCACGAAATAATATGTGAAGTATAAAACAGGCAGAAAATGTTATATGTATGACGTTTATTATGCACTGTTCACAGTCACAATCTGATATCACATTTTCATGGAGGATAATGGTGTAATAATACATTGGTCCATAAAAGAAATTATACACGAAGCAGGAATATATATTGTGTCTTGCCAGGTTATAATTAATGATATGCGACTCCAAATTGGCAATAATACCATCACCTCAGTTTGTAGTAGACATAATATTCCTCTTGTTTGGAAAGTTCATTCATATACGTACTACTATAGCATTGCACAACTTAATCTGCTTTAGATAGACGTATATCTTATACAGTAATCAAATGAAATATGTTCCATAATTAAAGAACTGCTATATATTAACTGATATTTCATTTTTCTCCAGATGATGCAGAAGCTAATAGTGTGACCATTTTTGCAACTGGAAGCTCTTCAACTAATGGATCTGCAAACTTTAAGATACAACTCAGCATTAACACACTTAAGCCAGAGGAACTATCCCCTATTGCCAATACGTGTTCATGTACCATAATCTTTCCAGTAGCACACCAAACCTATGCTTCATTCCGTCAAACAGTGCTAAGTCGTATGTTGCAATCAGAGAATTACTTTGGCATGTTTTAAAGTGATTTTAACCTGATTTATATGTACTGAATTGATTAAAATGATTGAACTTCTCAAAGTGTTCTTTTAACTATAGTATTAATAACTATATGAATTGATGTCTATAATGCATAGCAATCTTTTAGAAGAAATTTTTGATCATCATCATGTCTGAAATGGCAAATTAACCTGTTCATACTTAGGGTATCCAGAAAAAGCTTGAAGTGTTTGGTTCCTTGCTAAAAACCAAATGGAACCTATGCATTCAACCTGGCGCATGTGTGTGTGTGTGATGCTGTCCTGTATACACGATAACTCAATAAGAGAATGACAGGAGATGTTTATCATACTTTATGTGGATGTACTGGCCATAATTAGTAGATGAATCCTATTGTTTTTAGTGCTCATGCCATATATATTAATGAGGTCACAAGACTGTCAAAGCCCATATATAGCTGAAAGTCAGAATTTATTCATACCTTGGGCTATCATACAATTTTACATTATGATGGCTGATATACTGATGGTACTTTAGGATACTTGTTGTTGCTTGTATACAATGTAAAACAAAGATGCCCATTTATCTTAGCAATGATTTTACTATGCCTCAAGGAACCACACAATACTGTGTATTCTGGTTCCTTTTCAAATATTCAAAAACGGCAAAAAGTGTTATTTAGGTTCCGATTTCACTCTGTGTGTATATGTATGTGTGTGGCCCTTAGCTTATAAACATGGTTTCTCAAGAAGGGAATGTTGGATTGATGTCATTGGTAGATGATCACCATTATTGTTGTCATAAACGCATCATAATATTAATGATTAGCTGGGGTTTAACATAAAATTCTTAAAAGTTCTTATCTTTGATCATGCTTTGTTTATTTGTATTTGCTTACATTTCATAGGGAGGTGTATAGTGGTTCCAGTGCACAACAACATTTCACTAATTAATCATTAGTGAGGGCAACACATAGAAAAGCTAGATAATGCTTTTCAATATGATATCTCATGTAGAGTATGTTGGATAGATGTGACATGCTATCAGGGCCAGTTTATCCATAGGGCAAAGAGGCAACTTCCCTGGTCCCCCATGGGAGGAGGTCCCCATTAAGCAAAACTAGCGATCAAATTTTCAAATCTCTGAACTCCTTTATGTTTCAAAAATATACAAATATAAATTGTCATAGACAGTATTATTGTGAGAACTGTCATAACACAATATTAATTTTATGGTAAAATTTAATTAAAACAGTTAGTTGAACTTTTGGTTAACACAGTGTTGGGTAAAAGGCTGAACTAATTAAACTGACTGATGAATACAATAGCATGACCTTCATGAAAGGTAAAATTGCACAATATTCTTTGACTATAGCAGTGATATGCTACTGGAGTTTTATAATGTGGTCATCGATATCATTGCATGTATGGTATTTGGGGCTTTATAATTGTGACATTTGGACTCAAAAATTAACATTACGATGAGAGGAACAATTATTATTATTTTAGTACCTTGTAGCTTCCTATTAAAATTGTATTTATAATTCTATGATGATTTTCAGACCATATTTAATGCACATGACATGAGATTTTAGTGCACATAGATCTTTTATCACAGCTCTTATTATCCCATATTGACATGTGAAACCATTGATGAACTGTAAAGTAAAATTACAATGAGTTATATTTTCTGTTCGTAAAAAATCAATAGGTGATGTATATATTTATATTAAGCCATTTCGTATTTATACAAATCTTTATTAAGTAAATGGAAGAAGCCCCATAGGATACTCACAGTTAAATTGGTAGATGATCAAAAGTAGTGGTGCTTAAGGCAATATACCACAAGTATTTAGATGATGCATGGTCCAGGCATTTAATATATGGCTGATTATACATGGATCAGGATGCATAATTTGACAGAAAGAGGACAATGGCCTCTCTTTCAGACCAAATATATCCAGAACAAGCAGTGTATCCAAATAATGTGTATTGCCTAAAACATAGCATATGACTGCATGAACATTTTCTACAGTACCTGTGCTCAGAAAATGTCATATGAGACACTCCTTGCATGTTGTGCATTAATTATGTCCTGAGAATGTCCACAGTGGGATAATGAAATCAAATTTATGGCAAATTATTATTGACCATTAAACAAAACATGAACTTAGCAGGATTATCATATATACCAAATACAATTGAAGTTTTGGTATTACAAGAGTACAAACTCCTTCGCCTTGATGTGTTTTTGCTGGAATAATTAATAGCTGTTGCTATATACGTAGCAGCTCGTTTATCTTATTCATCTGACACATATATAAAACATTTGTCCTATATACCAATAGTGGTGTGTGTGATGCTGGTAATCTCAATAATGCCAACTTGGATTATAGTCTCATAGTTGGTGGGTAGGTTGCTTATATGGAGTACAAGAATCCTATTGATTTTGGTAGAGGTCAACGTAGGTCAAGTTACCAAAACTTGCAAATAAAGTCAAATGTTATTTGAGGTCAAATTACAAAAGAGATTTCAAGCTACCTCAATTATGCCAATTTGCATTCAAAGGACAAAAACCTTGTCATCATGGTACTATAAGCAACTTAATTTAGTCATGTTGTAAAAATGAAAACATTATAATCAACTCACTGACATAATTAGGTTTATCATAGTAATTAGTGAACATGGAATTTTGGTAGGAAAAGCAGATATTTGTTTTGGGAACAAATCATCATTTGGACCTATCACTTCTATTTGCTTTAATGTTTTTATGACAGCTGCTAGCTATAGCTTATAGGCTGATCAGGTTTATACCTCTCCTGTGGCAGTTGGCTTGAGGTTTTGTTTTGTTTTTATGGAATAGTAAAATATATAGAGACAGGAAATGATGAAACACATATTATACAAATTCCTGAAATGTGTGTCCTCATTTTAGAAATTGTAATATAGTGGCATGTACCCGGGCCTGGCATGCACATTAATGTGCATGTGAATGTTGTTTGAATAAACTTAATGTGTCTTGGGAATTAGGGATTATTTGTAGGGCATACTTAATTAACAAATAATTCGTTGGTATCATATATTGACATAAACAATGGCAATCACCAAATTTGGTAGCCAGTGTTATCGAGTACTGGGAAGAAGCGGACAATCAGCGAATGCAAGATACATTAATTCATACTACAAATAACAATGATCTATAGTCTCTTTAGAATCATAACACAATATTATCATAGTAGCCTACTTAAACTAATTATATGGACAGTACATGAGAGGGGAGGGGGTGCATGGCATTCAGTGGGACATATTTTTAATGTGCTCCCAGGCCTGCAGTATATGCCATGTTCATATACTTCACATTTTGGTAATCAAAACGATACCACCACAGGTATAAACAATATTATCTAGAACATGTCAATTTTGTTATTGTTCTTTTTTTATTCCAGAAAATATTCCATGACAATGCCAAAGCAAAAAATATATAATATATATGGAATGAGTCATATCGATGAAATTGTGGAGGGAGGGGTATGAAGAGCAGAAACTAGAATTACCAATGCAACATAAATTGAAACCAAATACTTAAACAGTTTGCATTGTAAAACATGTTTATTATCTCTATTAATTGGCTTGAAATGTTTTATCAAAAATGACATTGCAATATAGTGAAATATAAAGTTGGCTATTCACGATGACGTATCATAATCCCCTATCCAATCTTTCACATTCCAATGTACATCAATACCCTGCAGATTCATGGCATGGGGCACCTCTCTGATTCTCTGTGTCCTGTTGACAGATGCCAGGAAATCACATCAAAGAGTGTTAAATATTAAAAACATTATGGGAACCCACCCCCCCTCAAGAAATGCAGAGCAAGGGGGTTCAGCCAGCATCAAAATGGGGTTAAAATTATTTGCGATCCAGGAGGCGGCCATTCCTGAGAAATCATACACCCACCACTGCATTGTTATACTGAAAATTCATCCTCTGTACCAGATGGTTTACACCAAAACATTTGAATAAATGTGAATAACAAAACTAAGTGTGCAGAATATTACTTTAGGCATGAAATCATTCATTGCATTATGAATTTGGTGGTGATAACATGACAACAACCCTGCCATGCTCAAAGATTTGTCACCCATGATAAAAGGTTTCAACCACATCAAATGTCATTCAACTATTCTTTCAATGCTCACATCTTTTTAGTTTTTAAGTGTTAACAGTATTTTCTCAACTTTGTTCTCAACTTTATTATATATATATGTTCATAACTTGGTTCATGTTGTTTCAAAATTTTTTAGTAGTGTACATTATGAATGATGACTCAATTTTTCATAAATATCTTTATGCCTTACTTTAGCCCTTTTAATGTCTCATATTTTGGCCAATTTGTTTTAAATGCCGAAGTCAGCATCAGATTCTTTGCAGTGACGTGAACCAGTGTGTGCGACCCATAGTATATATACTTGGTATATATGATGGTCATGTATGGGCATGACCCCTGCTGCTTTTATGATAGGCTTCACTTTTGTCCAAAGTTTTATTAGGTTGTTATCTGCCAGATTTGTCATTTATTCAATGCTGCTTTGTTGAGTAAACTTGAACTATGGCATACCCTCCTGCCATATGTACACCATTGAATTTGAGGCTATCATGTCTATATAGGGGTTGCTTAAGTGCAACTATTGAAAACTAGTATTTAAACTAAACTGTATTATACAAGTCACAACAGTATGGCAATGGCATTGAAAGGGCTGATGTATCAAGCAAGCTTAATCATCATTTAAAGTAATTTTTTTCAATCATGCAAATGATGCTTTTTGCCAAGTTTCAGAGTTATGTTTTCATTTTATTATCATGTAATTAACTACTATCATGTCAAACTAGTTTTCAGTGTGTTTGTTTTATTTCTGCTTTGAGTAGTCATGCTTCTCGATCAGCTCTCTGCCCATGCTGTAGAAGTTATCATTTAGGAAATGCAATTTGTTTACTTGTAAATATGACCCAGAATTTCCATTTGCATGCTGAAATAGAAGGTAACTGGTATCTACCACAGTATAAGAACCATCCATTATTATATGTACTCAAGCTACATGTATAGACTATCTAAAGTGTTTATGAAAGTGATTCAATGGCACTAAACAATGGAGAAATGGTGGAAACAAAGGATATGCATATTTGTATACACATGTCTAAGACCTTTAAATGTATTAAGTTGAAAGCTATTATTGAACAATTTTCAAACTGCATGAACACCCGATATGACACACCACCCAAGCACCAATACTCTTTGGATCTATTACTATTAGGCTTCATGCATCCATCATAAGTCATACAAGAACATAAGAAATGTAGATAACTTATAACTGTGACACTTTAAGCATCATATTCATTTAAGCATCATATTCATTTCTCAAGGCATGTTAACCTTCCAACATTAATTGTTATAAAGTTGGTATTCCAGTTTTTTCACTACTAGTAATAACCAGAATGCATGCATTTGAGAGGTTCCTTGCTGTGCTGTTGGCATCTTGAGAGGCACATCCAACGATACAAATTAATGTTTCATGTAATTTGGACATTAGCCTGTGAAGTGTAATTTCAATATTTTGACCTGTGAACTCATTAATATTCATGATACAAGCAGCAAAAACAATATGCTTCTTCTCCTTGAATAAAATGCATATATATAATTTATCAGTACAGTATGACTAACATACACCATGCCCTTCTTGAGGTATTGTGTATTATCTTCAGAAGGCCTGCCACAAGTAAATATGCATGATTGTCAAATCTAATATGCATCAAGTACCTGCTATCATCCAACAATGTCATACCAATTTTGAACAATTGTGACACTACCAATTGCAAGTTATTGACAATGGAATACTTTAACATTTGACTTGTGACCTCATTACTATTATTGGAACAAATGGGTTAACCTATTCGCATCCATACACTTAAAATGGGTGGGATATAGTTAAATATTTCTAAGAGAATGCCACATGTTGCAATGCCAGTGCCCGGCTACATACATATAGTTAAATATATTGTATTAGATCTCATTCAGTTTTAGTAAAGCTATATTGGAGGAAGGGGGGGTGGGGTATGCATGTACTGAAGCCACAAAGCCAAAAGGGAACTCTCACATTGAGGATAAACAATGGCTGGAGACCCTTTGGTCAACTTTATTAGAAAACCACATAGAAGCTCATATTCACACCATGTGCATATATATATATATCAACCAAGTTCTACCATGTCTATGGTATGATCAGTTCATATTGAAGCAGGGAGGGGCAGTTATCCATCCTGATGTCTAGCTACAGCAATTGACACTGAACAACCTCTGAACTGCTTTATGAAGGTATATTTAATAAATTTGCCATTAGTTTCCAGATTCCAGCATGTAGCACTACAAAAAGGCTGTTTTGTTGCACTGTACATATGTTGCTATGTCCTCCTTTCAATCTATTTGCATGAATGTCTCTGGTTGTCCTTGAGATGCATGTTCTCAAAGGTTTGTTTTTTCATGAAACAACACAGCAAAATGGGATTTCCAACTGATTTTCTCTTTTGGGTTCCGACGCTGCAGGAAAAATCGGAACATTTACAGTCAAGTTGTATGTGAATTTAAAGTTATATTTTTAGATCTTTGAATAACTGTCATGAATTTATTCCAACTCAATGCACTTTTTTCTTCATTTTTTTTCTTCTACAGTATATACCGAGATAGATGATCACTAAGAATGTGTTCAATGTGACATTTGATCTCAAATCATGATCCAGTGTTGAAACTTGTTACTACTTGATTACAAGTTAACATGATGTAGTCAGATTTTACCCACTCTTAGATAAACAATGAAATCAATTACTGCTGAAATATGGTATATGTACCATATTCAGGCTTCCACCAGTTTGCCAGTTCCATATGGGTAGTGTGAGAATGATGGTTCCCCAGTCTTTTAGCCTTTTCTCTACAGACAATGATTACCCCCCCCCCTCCCATCAAGGAACATGGTTTCCAATTTGATTTGCTACAGTCATAAGAAAACATGACAAATTGTGAAACATGAAGCAAAAGAACATTAAACATTCAATATGTTTGTGCATATATATGGTACAGTCTAGTCATGTATCAAATGTCAGTATTTTGATATTATATAATCTAAAAGAAAATATACAAATTTGTAATAGTTCACTGAGGCATCAGAACTGATGCCAAATGTGTGGATGGTTTTATATTGACCAATTGGTCAATACGAAAAAGATCTGGACATAATATAATTCTAATACAAACCCTTTACTGTGTCATTGAATGTCTTAGGACCTGCCATGCACTTAAGAATGATAATTGGATTTAATATGTTGACTACTGAAATAGAACTATACACCTTATTGAATGATTTCTGTGAGGAGAGCACGAGTGTTCATATACACTAGGTACCCATGGAACCCATCTTCTTCTAATGGGTCAATTTCCCTCAGTCTCTCATATTGATCATCTGTGAGTTGTACAGCTGATTCTGGAACCTCAATTTCCCTGTCTGGATCTATGGGTGGATGGTCTCCATCCGGATCATTACCGTACATCTCCCATGGCTCATCATTATGAAGAACACTCTCCACTCCTGTGTGTTCTGAATTGTACATGTGAAAGATTCCTGAATGAAAGAGTTGACTTGGGGTTCTGTTGTGGCATGTACTTAAGGGGTGATTGTTATACTGTAGAACAAATTCTGTGAGAGCTCGGTTGATCCGTGGCATGAAAACATAATGTAGAGAAGTGATATCAATCTCATTCAGTCTGTCAAGAACAAAGTTATTTTCCATTAATATGAAGATGCTCTTAAAGTACCTTGTAACCTTGGTATTGACTTCCCTCCACAGCCTTTCTATTCGCTGATTATGGACACTTCTTCCTACTATCATGCTACCTCTGTTTAATCCCCTCCTGGCTAGCATGAATCGTGCTACATCATAATTTTCAACTCCTAAGTCAGACCTGACATGTGAAGGAATACCAAATTGCTGAACGGCATGCTCAAATGCAACAAGGACTGTTTGGGAACGGTTGTTATTGTTGCATTGAAGATACATAACATGCCTGCTGAAGCCATCAATGCCACCGTGAATAACAAATCTCCATGCAACTATTTTGTGATTACCATCGATGTGCCTGTAAATATACAATAATGATAAAAAATATTTAACAAAAATTAGCATAGTTTCAGTTAATTAGTCCCTCATCTTTTCCATAAAACCCATGCATGTATTGGGGCAATTTACAGGACTGAATTTGTTGTTTAAATTCTTTCCAGCATTTGTTTGTCAAAGGATATTTTTGTTCACCACACATCGGTTACTGAAAATCTTAAAAAAAATTCTTATCATTCCCATAAACTTTCAGATCAAATTTGAGTAAATAATTTCTGAGAGTACAACAATTCAGTATTAAACCATTTTAAACAAAATTGGTCATAATAGGCTGGGATGACTATATGCAAACAATTGTCCAAGGAAGATCTTTCTTTGATTTTGTTTCAAATTTTCTCATCTTGTGAGTTACACATTGTGGCAAATTTAAACAAGTGACATCATAAACATGGTTCAAAGTTTGCCTGAAATTAATGGCAGTAAAGACTCCATGCTGTTGATGAAGATACAGTACAGTTCATATACTCTCCAAAAATGAAATTAAGTGTATAGTAAGTGCAGTGGAAATTAGTCAGCTATGTCACTTGTTTTATTATAGCCAGATTGAGTATAATTAAGATAAATCTGCTCCATTAGACTGCTGTTGGTGCCTTTGCAGAATAGTTCATTCAGACAGCATACTTTGCTTTTATATTTAAGCAGGGCCAATGGCAAATATGCTGAAAGATTTACATGGAGATCTTTTACTGTATCATCCATATAGTGCTGAATGAATCAAATGACAAAGTTTCAGCCTACAATATAATTATGCAGATTAATTATGTCTCTGTAATATTTCGATTAGGCATATAGTTCAGGGTGTCAATCAGTAATGGCACATACTTAAACCAGAAGAAGATTTATAAATGGTTCTAATGCCAATATTTTTCACAAGATGACATTTTAAGAATGCTATGTTAAGTTTTGCCCACTCATTAATATTCATGAAACCTGCCACCAAAACAATATGGCTCATATACTATCCATAACGATCATACATACAAACTACCACATCCATCCATGTTCCCTTCTTGATAAATCATATTCATAAGTTTTCTCTATTAATTGCTTGTGAAAAAGTAATGAAAAAACTTGTGCCTTATATCAAGTAATGCCTGCTACCATTAACCTTTTTAGCGAATATGAAATCAACCATACAGCGCCAAAGATAGATTTTTCAGATTTTAAGTTTTAAAGTCTCGCCCACTCATTAATGTCAATTTCTATTGCGCTTAATTCTGCACACATCCAAACAGGCTACAATAGTACAACTCGAAGCACTTTACAACAAGAGGAATTAATAACATCACAGAATTGTACATGGGCATGAACAAAAATAATGCAGCAAAAATATAAGAATTAAGTGAAATCGAGTCTAACCAGAAAGCCAAGAAGGCTTTGTGATTCCTTGCCATAAAGCTTCAAAATTAGAGTAGTTTCTTAAGTGTACCATTGTTGTTTCGTGACTGCTAGCAATCGAAAAATGGATTGTGTACGCACTATGATAACCTATACCATATCATATCAAGTTTATTATAGACTAACCATGATTACAAGTTTTTTTTGGGTAATTTGACCTCGATTGACCTTTGACCGCTACCAAAGTCAATAGGGTTCTTGTACTCAATAGGGGTAACCTACACACCAACTATGACATTAATCCAAGTTGGCATTATTGAGTTAGCCTGATTACAAGGATTTTGCAAT
>JAODAF010097089.1:0-10852 GCA_027574765.1 Molpadia intermedia | reverse complement strand
AAAGCGACGGTCCGCAAACTATGGGCCAATTCGGGACATTTTTGGGAGAAATTTGAGACATTTTTGGGACAAATTTTAGACATTTTTGGGACAAATTTGAGACATTTTTGGGACAAATTTTAGACATTTTTGGGACAAACTTGAGACATTTTTGGGACATATTAAGCCCAAACGCATTATTTAAATTGTAATATTCCTCTAAGCAAGGAACCATAGTGCCCATGGGCTCTTGTTAAATTATTTGGTCTGCTATATGAAGCACACTGTTCATGACTTATTTTATATAAATAAGTTATGGACAGTGTGGTTACGATTATCAATGAATGGATATCTGAATTTTGCGAGAAGACGCCTTCAGTTACACTGACTTACGAAATTAATGACTGATTGCAGTATGGTATATATTATGGAAACAGGAAGGATTTTGATGCTGCAATATGTAAATTAGGTTAATTATATGTCCACAGAACTACTCATATTATGACTGAAGCGAAAGACGACAAAGCCGAGAGGTACAAGGGCCAAGTCAAAGTGATCTACGACCTTTCCAAGCGTGGTGAGAATATCAGCACAGATACAATTAAGGAGCATTATGACAGCTGGACCGATGATTACGAAAAGGTACGTATACCAATGGCGTCCAATGATATCATTATCGCTGAGATAAAAGAAGGACAAAATATATCTTGAATGACATGTAGGTTTTACGTAAAAACCAGCAGCGAACCTACATTTGAATAATAAATATGACGTCTTTGCACACGGTGCTACTTTTTTCGGTGCATATATATAATATTCAATAAATATAACGTTGTCTTCTGATTCTAATATCTAGAAATTAGCCAAACACCACAATTTACACTAGTTCGATATAATGATTTGTTTTTGTGCGACAACATTATTTTTGGGGATTTCCCTTTTTAAAGAGCAAAATCAATTTGAATATCAAAGTGAAGGTTATCATGTACCCTATACCCCCATCTCTAACAGGAGGCGTCCTTCATTTCACATTTGTTTAATTTGCATTTAATCCAATGTTTCTTCAATTTTTGATAGGATTTGCGCAGCATAAAGTACACTGGCCCTTCAGTACTCAGTTCCATCTTTACGAAGCATTGCTCTCAAAAGAACGCCTCTATACTCGACATCGGGGCTGGTACTGGCTTAGTCGGTGAAGAGGTATCATATTCATTCCTTTCAACATTGTTTACCGACACTACAATGCCGAAAAAAGGAATTTAAGATCCTGTAATTTCAATCAATGTACATGTATCAAGGGCAAACGAACAGATGTATAATTGCGTCGTCAGAGGGTGGTGTTTTCTTTGTGATAAAAGCGGATATCCCGTCGCAGAGCATAATCCCCAACTTTGAACAATGAGATGGTGTACACTATCATCCCTCAGTTTCACATAACCCTATAACAAAAGAGGTGTCGTAATATGTGATGCCCTTATATGTTATGGTTTATAGGCCTTTATAGACCTATATGTATATGTAGCACATGGACCTATGTGTGTTAGTATCACATCGGTTGTTATGGAATAGAGCATTTAGTTTTACCCTAGCCTAGACATGTATGTATGTATCGTAACATGTAGCGTAACATAGGGAGGTCCTATACGCAATGAGGTAGCCTATATACAGTCAGTAATACAGTCATGTACATATAAATCTGTTCATCACATTCAAAGAGTTTATGGACCACTATAGAATGTAGTTTGCTATCTACGATCCATTGTGTCACTAAGGGATTGGAACGTATGGACGGTGACCATATATGTGTCACTTTAATATGTGTCACTTTAATGGGGCTTCATTGGGACTTCATGATGAACCCTCAGAGTATTCGATCTCAATTCAAATTGCGGCCCAGCTGGAAAATGGCCCGTGGCACAAAATATTATTTCATGTTTAATTGTGTCAGTTTAGTGTTAGGGGTTTGGGTTTAAAGTTTTAGAAAACTGTAGGTCAGTTTATATCCATGGGGACATTTCTTTGGCGGCAAGATTTTAATATTTTGAAAATGTGAACCATTCCATATATATATCCTATATAGTAATACATAAACATGCCATAATGATAAATGCACAAAATAAATCGTCAATATTGTAAAAGTTGTTAAGTTGCTGTATTTAATTGAAGCCGAACGCCCAGTTTAATAATGCGTTAACGTCAAGAAGGTAAGTGTTTCGTTTTACATTTCACACTCCATAGTTAAACGGTAACATTGAGCACAATGAATTGACAAGTTGTGACACAGGTTATTTGAAAACGTCAGCACGACATGGGTAACGCCGATATATTGTTTCAAACGGATAAGCGAATATTGCTAAAGGTTTAGTCTTAGACGTCCACTGGTTATAATTATATACAATTCATACACAAACCCGCCTCTGTTCACTGAAGCAATGAAAATACGTAATTTTGAGATTTTAAGAGTCATTTCCGTCCCCGAAGCAAAAGCTCATGCAAAGTAATTTAAAATACTAAAACACGCATAAATCACTTTTTTCACACAGAATATCAGCAAGACGTTAAAGCCTTATCGCGAGTCCAAATTTCTATACAAAACAAAAAACGGAACCCTTGATTTCGGATCTGGTTTCGGGTATAGCATCGATTACTCACGGATAGTCCTAAAATGTAGCCTATATAGATGTTAGATGTTAATGCACCTACATTGCCTTTGTGTATAGGCCTACTGTACCATACTTTAATTCGATGATAGAAGGTTATTTACAGGTTATTTACACTACCTGGCCCAAAGTTGCTTTCCAAAGTCTCGATTTACATTCAAAGTCAAAGATGAGTGTCGTTAATTTTTTCATGGGTGAGAGAGGTACCCATGGTTCTCAGAAACAGCACACTGATAATTCGGTAATGTTGGCCATTTCTTGTGGGCGGTGACGGTTGTGGTTGCAAGTCCATATTGAGCAAATATGAACGAATAGGACAACTCGTTCTCAATTGATTACTGTTGTATAAAGTCTAATATGATAGTCATGACCGGGACAAAAGATTTTGGTGCCAATATTGATTCAGTTTTACGCCTTTCACTCTATATAATGCATACAGCCTAATGGTTTGCAACACTTTGGATAATTGAAGACCAGTTCATCTAGATATATAGTCTCGTCATGTACTGAAGTGCAGTCTCGTTATTGTCAGGTTTTGCAGCCTAACCCCACTTTTATCGCAATTGCATTTCTTCAAAATAGCAGACTTCAACTGATCATATTAATTTGCATAAGGCACTTTAGACTACTTATGTTCTGCTACTTAATAAAGGGGATACGTACATTGGCAGGGTCGCCCACCTAACATACGCTACATATATATAGCGTATATGACTAATGACGGCATTTGGTGTTATAGTGCAAATCACTGCCTGTTTTTTCCTTTACAGCTCCATAAACTTGGCTTCACAAACATTGTAGGTTTGGACATCTCACAGAAAAGTCTTGATGTAGCTGAACAGAAAGGGGTATATAAAACTCTAGTTTGTTCAGATATGGGAGCAGAACGACAGCCATTTGATGAGAGTAAGTCCGAGTGACAAGAATTAATCCGTCACTTTCTTTGATTTAATTAACAATGTTGATAGTGAATGGATCGTGGCGCGGCGAGCGCTGGACTGCAGACATTCGTGACGAGTAATGGTTATTTACCTTTGGTTTGACAATCCTTCTTCAAATATATATTTCGACTTTGTAAATATTGTATATTCTTGGTATGTGTATCATGTATCTTTAAACTTAGTATCATTTGTGTACAGTATGTATCGTCATGACATGGATTATGTTCATTTAGACAATATTATACAGATATGCATGCATACGTCTGAGGGTTAATGTTTGTCGTAAGTTTGTCATAAAATGCTGTTCGTACAATTTAAGAATATCAGACCGGGTTGATCCTGGTGGTATCTCGCATACACCACTCCTTTGGTCGATATGGGACTCTCCTTTGCTATAGGCTTTATCATTGCCTATATATTGTCAACGCTCACGCTTGTTCTATTTCCTTTTGACGCAACCAGCCACCCACTTTACTGCCAAATACATTTAGAATGTTAGATGTTATGCGCCACATTCCTTTAGGCTTTTAACGTCTAAATTAACGACAGGTTTCATACATTTACTACAGCTAATAAGTAGCTGGCACCTTAACATTAGAGCCACCACGAGATTGTAACATTGGCCAAAATATTGCATTCACGTCCGACGAGATATTTTGCAGTCTGCCTGATCCGAATATGACAGTATGTTATTAGCGCAAATTCCTACGCGGCCATTTTCAATAGCGTGACGAAACCGATCAATGCTTTATACATCATTTACATCAGCTGAGGCATGCTTATTAACAAATAGCCTACACATACAAAGTGTGCCAATTGAAAAGTCATGTTAACATCATACATGATTGCAAAATAAAAAGTCTCGTACATTCTTTATATCTAAATTTGTAACAAGTTGTGGGCAAGACGTATATGCGGTTGCCAGGGTTTTATTGGTCACTATATACCCTAATTCTATATGCCTATATGTTCGCCCCTCACATCTAAAATGGATCCACCTTATATGCAACTTGGCCTAGGTTTAACAAGAAATGCGAAATTATTATGTAAAAAATCACTTTCTTTAGTGTACTTCATCATTTCATTATGATACAATCTGATAAACATTACCATTGACAGATACATTTGATGCGGTCGTATGTTGTGGATGTTTATTGCCGACCCATCTGAGGCCGAGTTGCATCCGTGAGTGGGTCAGCCTTGTTAAACCTGGTAAGTACAAAATCATTTTTAAAAGCTGTCTTGATGCCTGTAGTGGTATTGGGGAGAAAGATCATGAGAAGTTGCACCTTATTGCCATGAAAATTAGACATAGAAAATGCACTGTAGGAACACCTTGAAACACCCTGTGGGCAGCGGAATTCATATTCGTGCAATGACAATGACCATACATAATAATGTGCGGAAGGTTACCACAACTGAAAATTTGTTAGTAAATTGATCTGAATGCCGGGGAGAAGCCAGTATCTAATGGGCATAGTAAGACATGTTCACCCGAATTATTGAGCCACGTAGGTCTATGTGATATTAATATGAATATTGTTTCTTGACAATATTCAGTTTCCTTCCAATTAGACTGTCCCTGCCTCCTCCCTCCAATTCGTAATTTGTGTATATAGTAAACAATAAGGCCCTAATCAGTTTGAACATAGCTGCAGTTGGAATATGTGAGACTAATGTGGAACATGTGACATTCTGAGGTAGACTATAATTCATCAAATTATGCATAAGCCTGGGCAATAATACCAATACATTAATGATAAATCAAAAATTCAATAAATCAATTCTTTTTTCGTAGTTGTTTCAACTACTAGTCTTTTCTTTGAAAATAACGTCAGGAAACGACCAGTTTTCTCTGGATATATGTGCAAACAGAACCATTACAGCAGTAAGCACTGGTTCAGGATCTCTCTGGGTATATGTGCAAGCAGAACCAATACAGCAGTAATCACTGGTTCAGGATCTCTCTGGGTGTATGTGCAAGCAGAACCATTAACAGCAGTAATCACTGGTTCAGGATCTCTCTGGGTATATGTGCAAGCAGAACCATTACATCCGCACTGGTTCAGGATCTGGAATTTATCGGTTACCAGCTCCATGTTAGAGCCTCTGAGTATTTGTGTTGAACATATATTATGTATGTCATGCTCCTTGTACCTCACCTCGACCCTCAGGTGTCAGAAACAACTAAACACATGAGTTTTAAGAAATGATCGTATACTATCACTGTTAACTTACCTGTGCTTGTTTTCCAGGCGGGATTATAGCGTTGGCGATGCGACAGCGATATCTTGAAGTAGTAAAAGGAGATGAAGAGTACTTTTCCCAGCAATTCAAGACTGAATTTGATGACGTTACACAGGAGCTCGAAACTGCAGGAAAATGGAAAATGATTTCAAGGACCACCATTCCTAAATACATCGAGGAAGCTTTGGGAATGGCGTTGGTGTCAACAGTTCTTTAAATTATGTTGCTTTAATTAAAGTTCGTTGTAGTAGACATGAACAGCTGAAATATAAAATGCGTCCCACAATTAACAATTGCATTTAACGCACATACATACATACATGCATACATGCATACACGCACACACCCACACACGCACGCACGCACACACGCACACACGCACACACATACACACATAAACACACCCATACACCCATACACCCATACACGCACACGCACACGCACACGCACACGCACACGCACACGCACACGCACACGCACACATACATACATACATACATTAAAATACATTACTTAGATATATGTATCATGCTGTAGTACATATTAATTACGTGACCATTCAAATATTCGCCCTGGTCTAAATGGTAGGTTAGCCTTTCTTATTTTATCTTGGATGTGAATCGATTGGTCTTGATTATTATACACTCTCCTCTATTCACTATATATATAGGTCCTAACATGATAAATGTCTGGAAGTTTGTGAAGAGCACGAATCTCACAAAGGTGAAACGATCTCATAAGGGTAAAACGTTACACAAACATAATCCAAGTAATTATGGCTATGGTTTGCTTATTATCTATAATAATAACTTATAATAATATAAAAATAAGAAAGTGTAGTTGGAGTATCATATAATTATATGACAACATATGCATGAAAATCAATAAATATGTTATCCTTGATTGCGCTGTTCAGCTTGGAGCGATTTGACCTATGAAGAATCCTCCGAACATTTCTGTGAATAGGTAGTATAGAATAATAGCTGCATTTCAACAATCAGGTCGTATGGTAAAAAACACAAAAATATTTAATCACAGCGTGAAATATATATGTACGCGATTTTTATAACCATATGATGGATCGCTCTTAAAGAATCGGGGATTTATTAAAACATTTGTATGTCTTCATATTGAATGACGTCATATAATATTGTGTAACGTTTGGCGTTCCATATCTTTCAGAAAGTTCCCAAAATGATGTTACGTAATCATTAAGGTTTTCCTAGAGAGTTAGATGTTTTGATTATAGTCATGCACGCATATTCCGGAGTTTACACCTGACATATTTGCAATGCTAGCATGTGCTAGCCAAAGAACGTCATCTTATAAAAACCTTGTAATGAATAGGTCTCATTCATTAGCCATACCCATGCGTCCCTGCAGTCAACAAATTATGCTAGATTCTCAATTCCAGTCAAGATTTTCCGTTTGCTTATATTATTATTGGCAGCCGCTTGATTGAATCTCACAGTAGCAGCAGGACTTTGAACGTACTTCGGGGATACTTCACTCGAATGGAATTTTACTTTCCTATCTTGTAACAGAATGCTGGAACCGAAAGTCATATTTTTCCTGTTTAGATTTGTTGCATAGAGTATCGTAGTTAAAACGAATACATTTCTTTGTAAATACCCCTATTGCTCTATCTGTAATGAATAGTTCAATCGGATTATAATACATTTCAAGACGCGCTTTAAATCTTTCGCCGTTAAGAGCAACATTAGCATAAATTACTAGTAAGCAAATTTAAATGATCTGATATACGTGTGATTAAGCAACAGTAAATAAAGGTATCTTTTGACCACATTGTGTTTCAAAAATACAACAAGAGGGCAATCCACGAAGTTGCAGATCTCATCACTTCATTTTGACCTCTGACCTGGTAACCGTTATATGCAAATTAATATCAATAAGTGTTAGAATATATTGTATCAATGGTACCTGTTTTTGTTTGATTGATATATAAAGTTCCCCGTTGATATCTAGAATATCTTTATAATAGATGACATTATGGTAAACTAATTGCTTATAAAAATCATATCACTTCATCAAAGTACACATAATGCTGTTTATAAAACTATTTACATTGGTGGCCTTAATCCCACCTTGTGTAATAGGTGAAATTAATGTATTACGTTTTTATCTTGTCGGACTTACCAGACCATATAAAATTGCAAATAAGCTTTTCAATTTATTTTAATAAACTAATTGAGATATTACAAGAGATTTAACGATTGCAATTCTACGGATAGTTGTCAAGTTCCGTTGAGACCATAAATTCAGGAGTTGCTTCAGCCTTGATCATTTGGGAGTATAATAAAAAATATTGTCTTTGAAATTATCAAACTTGAGACATAACAACGTTTGTCATAGAGTTCCATCAAATGCATTCCAATAGAAGGGTCTATTCCCTGGGAGGGGGGTGTTGGATTTATCGGTATACTTTTAGGCCTGAAGCAGTCGTAAAACTTTGTCTTTTACGAATTGAAACGTTATAAACTTATTTTCTGTTTTATGAAGTTATAAACTCATGTTTGGTATTTGTTATTGTTTTTGTCCAACAAGTGAAAAGTTATAAATGTATTTTCCGTTTCAAGTTATTATTTTTTTATTAAGCTATTCTCTATTCTCTATTATCTGTCCCATCGGCACCCAAATTCTCCATCATTAACCGCAAAGGTTGCTTGTTAGATTTGTTACCATATACTATAGGCTACCAAGATTTTGCCCATAGTTCGTTAGGCTTATGATAACTTATTATATTGTATGATAAGGAAGATGTATTTTCAACTAGTCAGCGTGGAATCTAATCTTGCCGCTTGTAAACGATTAGCGTTCGTTAGTGCATTACGAAAAAGGCGATTTTCTCAAAATAAATTCCTCCAAATTTCTTTAGCAGTTTACCATGGGAACTTAATTCCGCGAAACGTTGTTAATAAGTGGTGATGTCAACTCTTCGGTACTCTATAGCAGTATGGTTTGAATCCAATCATTTCATTGATTATTTTGTTTCAACGTTTGTTTCAATTATTTTGTATATAATTTATAGGGGCGGCGGAAGATAATTGTATCTTGAGAGGAGGGCACTAATTTTGAAGGGCACTTTTCATTAGGGTAGCAGATCCAGGGTTTTACGAAATGGTTGTGATGCCGAAGTGAGCGCCGATGGGGTTCTAAGCCCTCCCTCAAGCAA
Organism: Molpadia intermedia; assembly: GCA_027574765.1. Lineage (NCBI taxonomy): Eukaryota > Metazoa > Echinodermata > Holothuroidea > Molpadida > Molpadiidae > Molpadia > Molpadia intermedia. Next base: position 1,832 of record JAODAF010097089.1, on the reverse strand, counting down.
AAATTAAAATTAAATTAAACAATGGTAGATGCGATTTTCTGGCATCCAAGCTATCAGCCACAACAGTACACAGAGGATGAGAGAAAACTATTTTTTACATTACGAAGGGGAGATGAGGGAGGGTGAATCCCGAATATGCTAGCGCCAAAGCACGAAGCCCGAATGTATTAGCGTCAAAGGAGCAAAGCCCGGGCTGGTGGAGGGTGTCACACACTCAGGCTCAGAATTTTAGAGTGGAATTCTCCTTTAAGTTGTTACCCCGGATTTTTTCCGTATTTCCGAATAATCGGATATTATTTGGCTGGGTCGGTTATTCGGTCGGTTACTCGGAAAATATAGGTGTTCAAACAAAACTTTTGAGAAGATTCTGTTGATTTTAACGCAAATTATAATTTCGTAATATTAATAACAATGAATAATCAATACATTTACAGAGATCAGATAATGTTAACTTAATTTACTCTTGCAAGGCCTAACATTAATACCTCTTACACTATTAAAATTAGCTTACACGGCGCAAGGGCACTTTCAGTATCTTTCGCTAAATCAGTCTTCACCCAAGGTTGTGTTCTTTGTTGACGTTCTTCTTTACGTGAGGTGATCTCCATCATCGATGCTACCATTCAGTCGGTTGAAATCCCCGACTGGTTCCTGACGAAACTACAGTGCTTGTTACACAGATGGCGATTCAGCCTAGTCCTTTACGAAGTTAAACTCGTTTAGCCTCGTAGTAACTGTAATCAGCAACCCCCAACACCCCCTCCTCCAAGAAAAAGAAGAAAAAAGATTCGAGATCGGTAAACCGGAACAGGCCAGGAATCTTCACAAAAGTTAATAGCTATTCGTTGTCACATTACTCAATCTATATCCACAAAATGTTGTTCAAACCCATCTATAGATGTATGAGCAATCCTGCTATCGCACATACACACATAGTCTGATCGGATCGGGTAATCTAGTCAGAACCCAGATTACTAATATTTAATCAGTAACCGTGCTTTTTGATCCATAAATAAACCATCCCCCACATATCATCCTAATCCATCAATTACTTTGTCATTGGCTAAAAATATCCTGCTTACAACAGAAAAGTTGAATCTGTAAGGGGAATCCCATCCGGATCCAGATCATCACTATAAATATATGATCAATATGTGATAAGCCTGTAAAAATGTTAATTGAAAGTGAGGAAATTAATGCTTTTGAATTTAGCCGGAATTTAGTCTATGAATACTACAAAAATCTAACTAGGCCCTATATATGACCAGGGTCAAGAGGGCCTAAGTTTCAGTCTCGCCCAGGGACTATGAAGGATATGGTCTGGCTACTTCACGATCTTTTAGAAACACGTACCTCGCCTTAAAAATTCCTGTACCAAACAGTTTCAGGGGGCAAAACTGGATTATTAGTCGACTGGAAATATGTAAATATGATGACCTAATGTAGCATTCATAGGCTGCTGGTGATGTCATAGTAACGGTGGAATATATTCCTATCAGCTTGCTTTTTAAACATGTTAGTAAGTATGCATTCTGCATCCTCTATTGACATAAACTCTCGAGTTGATACAAGATGGATTAAGGACTACTGTACAAGTAAGAAGAGTACAAGGATACAACAAGTGCAAATAGTGAAGTTGTGTTGCTTCTTTTCACTACTACAACCAGTACCGTAGCCAGTGGGGGCAGAGTGCCCCCTCCCCCACATAAATTTTCGGGAACAAAATGGGGACGGTGGCTGTCCCCATTCTTACCTCCTTTTGTTCTAATTTGTCCCCAATTTTTAATTAATTTAGACCTAAATTTAATGAAAAGTATAACAAATCTAGCAAA
>JAODAF010096978.1:0-10852 GCA_027574765.1 Molpadia intermedia | reverse complement strand
ACACCACCTGTTGAGGGAACGAAATGGCGACGCCACTGCTTAACCGATGGCTTAATTCGTAATATAAGATAATGGGTTAGGTGAAAGGCTATTACGAGATTCAGCATTAACACTACAAAATATTATTACAGTATGTCGCGCATTTAAAACGTCAAAGACGCAACTTAAGACGTTAACACAGAAAAGTCATATAGTGAGTACAGTGTATATAACGAAAATTTACATCAAGTCTCACAGTTTTGGACAAAAGCCTAGGGCAGGAAATGAGCAGTATAAAGAAACATTTGCTAAAACTAGGCCTAGAACCACTGCATGATGGGAAGAAAATAAATAAACTCTATATTATTAACTGTGCAGTCGTTGTGGATATAATCGTAAAGCAGGAGTATGTCCATCCTATGGAAAGGATTGTAAGAAATGTGGCGGTAAAAAACACTTTGCTACAGTATGCAGAACTGTCAAGAAAAATAAAGAAGTCAACACAATAGCTGATAATAACCAGTATAGCTATGATGCAGCAGTAGGTGAAAGAGAATTTTACATCGGTGCATTGGAAAGTCTGAACACCAAGCAAGATGAAGAAGATTCTAGCCCAGATGAGTGGAAAACCAGACTGAAGACCAACACTAAGAATATTGTTTTTAAGCTAGACACAAGAGCAGAAGTTAGCGTCATGCCATATGATGTATATCGTCGAGTTCGTTCAAAGAAGAAGCCCTGCAGTTCAAGACTGACGACCTACACGGGTAAGAAAATAGAAGTAAAAGGAAAGTGCATGTCAATATAAAAATGTGGTCCAAATGTTGGATGTTCTAAGTAGTGAATTTTAAAGCAGTTTCAGTACTAGGTGCAGATGCCTGTGAAAGCCTGTCCTTGGTACATCACAGATGATGAAGAAGCTATTAACAAGGTATTTCAAGATGTTTTTGCAAGACTAGACTCCGGGAAAACACGAAATCATCCTTAAACAAACCCAGTTATTCATGCTGCTACACAATACGCTCAAGACTGAACTTGCTAGAATTGAACAGTTAGGTGTAATAGAGAGAGTTGCACAGCCTATAACTGAATGGGTAAATTATATTGTTATAGTTGAGAAAAAGATGGTTCTTTAAGATTATGCTTAGATCCCAAATATCTTAATAAAGCAGTAAAAAGGTCACATAAGCTAGATTCAAGCAGTACAGATCTGTGTACGTTTAATACACCATATAGGAGGTATAAGTATCTTCGACTCCCATTTGGGATATGTAGTGCACCCGAGGTTTCATTCAGTAATAAGTCATTTGTTTGAAGGTCAAGAGGGTGTGAAAACGTATATGGACGATATCCTTGTTCATGGACGAAATAAGAATCAGCATGATCAAAGGTTGAGAAAAGTTCTAGAAATAGCAAGAGAGAATAATCTCAAGTTCAACAAAGACAAATGTGAGTTTGCTAAACAAGAAATTAGCTACTTAGGACACATATTGTCAAAACAAGGTCTCATGCCAGATTACTCGAAAATAGAAGCAATTTCACAAATGCCAACCCCAAAAGACAAACATGATGTACAGAGATTGTTGGGAATGGTCAATTACTTATCAAAGTACATTCCAAATCTTGCAGAGATAAATGCTCCATTAAGAGAGTTAATCAAGAAAACAACTGCTTGGGTATGGGAGGATCAACATGAAAAGTCATTTTGTAAACTGAAACAGTTGATCACCAATGCCCCTGTGTTAAGGTATTATGATGTTAATGAGCCAGTTGTTATCTCAGCTGATGCATTTAAAAGTGGACTAGGGGTGTATTGTTGCAAAATAACCAACCAGTGGCATATGCTTCCAGAGCCATGAACGAATCTAAAGTTTTCTAAAGAATTATTAGCTGTGGTTTACGCATGTGAACGGTTTAATCAGTTTGTGTATGGCAAATACATAACGGTAGAGTCAGATCATAAACCATTAGAGGCAATTATGAAAAAAAACCTCTTTGTGAAGCACCAGCCAGATTACAAAGGCTAATGCTCAGGAAAAGAAAGTAGTGTTGCAATAAGTGAGACAATACATTATTGATAGATAGCCAAATGAAAAACATGAGTTTAGTCCAGAAGTCGGTCCTTATTGCAAAGAAGAATTGTCAGTATGTGATGACATTATTTTTAAAAGTGACAAAATTGTTGTACCTACTTGCATGAGAGCAGATATGCTAAAACGTATTAATGAGGGTCATCAAGGAGTTACAAAGTGTAAAAGCAGAGCAAGACAATGCTTAATTATATTGGCCAGAAATCCCAGGACAACAAAGAGAGCCAGCACCACAATCGTTTGTTGTTAGGAATGACCAGGGTGTTAGTTTGAGAAGAAATCAAAACCAACTAAACAAGAGAGTTGGGTTGAGTGATTTACCTGAACATACAGAGGATGTTTATAAGGAAGAACAAGCTTCAGAGAATTTCAGTAATAGGGTATATGCTAACCCAGGGAAAGGTTATTATTCAGATATAGCATCAGGATGGAGTAAATCTGAAATTCCAACCTATAGCACTAGGGCTGGTAGGAAAGTAGTACTTCCAGTTAGGTACAGATAGCTCATTTATGTTAAGTCTAGAGTTCAAAAGTAAACAAACAAACAAGAAAGGTTTTAGTTTTATTGTTTATTACGATATTCAACTGTTATGCATAAATGGATATGTCTAATCAGTTAATGATACTTTTAAATTCTAAAATGTATGTACAATGAAATTAGAAATTAATTTTTAAAAAAGAGAGATGTCATGTATTGGAATAGTTGAAGAGCGCCATCAATAAACAAGATCAGAACACTCTTAAAATGGCGTCTTGTAGTCATTGAGTCAGGCCCGGACGGCCTCCACATGGTGTCAGAAAAATGGAGCGTTACAGACCTCCCCAACCCTTAAGTTTACAAGGGAACCTCGCTGAAAATTTTCGTCGATGGAAACAAAGGTTTGAATTATACCTTGAAGCATCAGAGCTGAATACAAAGCCTGAAAAACACCAGTGTGCAGTGTTACTTCACGTGATCGGAGACGAGGCACTAGATCTCTACAACACGTTTACGTTTGCTACGGGCGAAAGCAAAGAAAAGGTTGCAGACATTCAAAAGAAATTTGAAGAGTATTGCAATCCCCGTAAAAATTTGACTTACGAAAGACACTTGTTCTTTTCAAGAAATCAAGAGGTATCAGAATCTATTGATCATTATGTAACTGACCTAAAGAAACTAGCACAAAGTTGTGAATTTAATGACTTAACCGATGGCTTAATTCGTGATAGAATAGTATGTGGCCTACACGATAATGGGTTACGCGAAAGGCTATTACGTGATTCAGCATTAACACTACAAAAGACTGTTACAGTATGTCGCGCATCTGAAACGTCAAAGACTCAGCTTAAGACGTTAACACAGAACAGTCATAGTGAGTACAGTGTACATAACGTAAATTTACATCAAAAGTCACACAGTTTTGGACAAAAGCCTAGGCCAGGAGATAAGCAGTATAAAGGAACATTTGATAAAACTATAGGCCTAGAACCAGTAACACTGGGGGACAGTATAGCGACGCAATGCATGATGGAAAGAAAACAATTAAACCCTATGTTATTAATTGTGGTCGTTGTGGATATAACCATGAAGCAGGAGTATGTCCAGCCTATGGTAAGGATTGTAAGAAATGTGGCGGTAAAATCCACTTTGCTAAAATGTGCAGAACTGTCAAGAAAATTAAAGAAGTCAAAACAATAGTTGATAATAATGAGGACAGTAATTATAATGCAGCAACAGGCGAAGGAGAATTTTACATTGGTGCATTGAAAAATCCAAACACCGAGCAAGATTCTAGCTCTGATGAGTGGAAAACCAGACTGAAGATAAACAGTAAGAACGTAGTTTTTAAGCTAGACACTTTTTAAGCAGGTCAAGACTGAAGACTTACACGGGTGAGAAAATAGAAGTAAAAGGAAAGTGCATTTTGAAATTTCAATATGTGGTCCAAATGCTAGTTCCAAGTAGTGAATTTTAAAGCTGTTCCAGTACTAAGTGCAGATGCTTGTGAAAGCCTGTACTTGGTACAACTTATATATAGCATCACAGATGAAGAAGCTATCCATGCTGCTAGAAAAGTTGCAGCCACTCTACACAACAAGCTTTGCTAGAATGGAACAGTTTGGTGTAATAGAAAGAGTTGCACAACCTACTGAATGGGTAAATTCTATTGCTGTAGTTGAAAAAAAGAATGGTTCTTTAAGAGTATGCTTAGATCCCAACGATCTTAATAAAGCAGTACAAAGGTCACATTACAAGGTTGAATGGGGCACAATATTTAAGCATCTTAGATGCAAGTAGTGGTTTCTGTCAGATTAAGCTAGATTCAAGCAGTATACAGATCTGCATGTTTACGTTCAATACACAGTATGGGAGTATGTGATGGCATTATTTTTAAAAGTAACAAAGTTGTTGATATGCTAAAATGTATTCATGAGGGTCATCAAGGAGTAACAAAGTGTAAAAGCACAGCAAGACAATGCTTATATTGGCCACGGATCCCAGGACAAATTGAGGATATGGTGACCAGATGCTCTGCAAGTCAAACATATAGAAATCAGAAACAAAGAGAACCTATGATACCACATGAGATGCCAGATAGGCCATGGGTTAAATTGGGAACTGATTTGTTTTGTTTTCAAGGGAAGGATTATCTCATTGTTGTGGATTATTTCTCAAAGTTCTATGAAGTAGTTATGTTGAGGTCTACTACCAGTGGACATGTTATTTCACAAATGAAGTCTATTTTTGCCAGACATGGTGTGCCTGAAATAGTGATTTCAGACAATGGTCCTCAGTATAGTAGTGCAGAATTTAGTCTATTTGCACAAGATTGGGATTTCCAGCATGTGACAAGTAGTCCTCACTACCCACAGGCAAATGGCTTGGCTGAGAGAACAGTACAAACTGCTAAATCCATCCTAAAGAAAGCAGCGTATGAAAATAAAGATCCATACAAAGGGATTCTTGCATCAAGAAATACACCTATTGATGATCTTGGTGCAAGTCCAGCACAGTTGTTAATGGGAAGAAGATTAAGAGATCAACTTCCTATGTCTAATAAGTTGCTTAAACATAAGTTGGTATATAAGTCAACTAGAGGGATCCTAGTAAACAGACAACAAAAACAAAATAAATATGATGATAAGAGAACAGGATCACCTCAAGTTTTACAGTTGGAGAAAGCGTTTTTGACAAATAGTCTAAAACTTGGCAACCTGTCATGCATAATTACAGAACAAGCAACATCACCACGATCGCTTGTTGTTAAGAATGACCAGGGTCAGCCTTAAGAATCAAAACCAACTAAACAAGGCAGTTGGTTGAGTGATGTACCTGAACATACAGAGGATGTTTATGAAGAAGAAGCTTCAGAAAATTGAAGTAATTGGGTATATGCTAACCTAGAGAAAGGATGTTATTCAGACATAGCATCAGGGCATGAGTAAATCTGAAGATCCAACCTATAGCACTAGGGTTGGTAGGAAAGTAGTACTTCCAGTTAGGTACAGATAGCTCATCTAGAGAGTGAAGTGTAAATACATTAGAGTTGAACAACAGAGAGTTCAGAAGTAAACAAAAACAAAGGGTTTCAGCTATATTGTTTATTATACTTATTCAAGTCTTATGCATAAATGGATTTGTCTAATCAGTTAATGATATCATTTAAATTCTTAAAATATCTGTTCAATGAAATTCAAAATTAACTTTAAAAAGGGAGATGTCATGTATTGAGAATAGTAACGAGCGCCATCAATAAAGAATATCGGGACACTCTTTAAAATGGCGTCTTGCAGTCTTTGAGTCAGGCTCGGACAGCCTTCACAAATCACAACAACCATGTTAACGATAGCATATTGCTAACTTGGATTGAGTATTAGTTTGTTTAGCCTAATACGCTTTCGACTATATGTGACATTACTCACTCGGATTAAATATTAGTTTGTACTAAATGCTTTCAACTATATGTGTATATTCGATTTTTATATGGCACTAAAAAAATATATCAAAACATCTCCAAATGAAACGTTATAATGATGTAACGATATTGCTAACAAGGATTGAGTATTACTTTAAACTAATATGCTTTCAGCTATCTTTGGAGTTACTCACTCAAATTGTATATTAGTTTGTACTAAATGCTCTCAACTATCAGTTTATGTTCGACTTCGTATGGCCCTGAAACATTTAACAAAACATCTCCTAATGAAACGTTATACTAACCCTTTGTATATTTTCTGCGCGCTACACGCGCACCTCCTCGTGTCTCATCGTGTTATAAATTTACGCTCTAAATTCTCACCCAAACTCTTGGTCATATTTTAGACACAATCGTCGAATCAGTTGGCAAATTCACAGAAACAAACAATTGACTACATATATGCATTTTTTCTTATTTTTAAATATCACGATACTGATCCCTTCCCCCTCGCCACCATTTTCGGGCCGCTTCGTGCGCAGCTTCTCGTCACTCTTCTATGCACTCTATGTAGCTGTATGTATCATAACAATAGCACATTCCAAAGGCGGGGTGCAAGTCGCCATGCAATGCTTTAAGCACTGTGTGTTTTTTCACTCTTCTGTAGAAGTCATAGTGCTTCTGTTGCTTCCCTTCCTTAAATCGCTGGACCACACCAAGGTATTACATATCTCCTTGTCCCTACGCATCTCGCTCGCACTCGTGCCCTCGCCATAACCACAACCGCCACAGAGCTCTTGGACCCCTACTAAAGCCCCTGGTCCTCACACGTGAACCACATGTGCTCTTCAATAATGGGTCCCTGGATTCTGACCCACGAAATACGAAATATAATAAGTTAAGTTTCGGGGCGATTCCAGAAACTTTTGGTAATCTCTAAATCGCTAAGAATATATGGAAGTGTGTCATGCGTCGACATTTTAGGCAGCCAACTTTATCCAAAATTGCCAAACACTATTGTTTTAAATAGTGTTTATTTAAAACTATTTATTTTAATTTAATTTAAGAAATTGCCTCCCTCCAACCTTACATCATTATATTAGTTATTAAAAATAATAGGAACAAGAAAACAAACTAAAGAAAACATCGAGAGCCTCAAAACAGTTTGATACTCTTGTCATATCGGCTATATGGTGGGATATGACTCAATCCGACCCCCCTATATCTTGCATGAGTTTATGTGTCCTCCCTTGAATATGATCAATACTCACCAGTACCAGCCATGTATTAAAATTTCCTGAAGACCGGTAGTTCGTGATCAGTAAGTCCCCAATATAAGATAAACGTTATCACTCCTGCGATGATTAGTATACACGACCACACGACTATCGCCGCCCCAAGAGAACTCTTTTCACTTACTTCTTCACCCATTTTGTTTTTGATGTTTGGCTAAATTTGATTTTCCAAACGAATCGTGATTCGATATTCCTAAATTAATCATATACATTCATTTATTCGCCTGCGCTACAGCTACTCAACTAAGTTGTCCCGTGTGCATCTTTGATATTTAAAGGTTAACTTTGTCAAGATGTTACTATCTTAATCATTAGGATTGCTTCTAATGAATATTCATAGCCTAAGTAGCAGAAAGCACGCATTGCACAATAGAGATGGAGGCGAATACTAGCTCTTATCACTTAATTATTCAAATTTGTAAATGTAAGCATTAAAGTATTGTAACGCATGATATAAATGAAAATCAATTCGTTTCAAGTTTACATAGGGATTGATTATACTTGGAGGCCTGCGAGTCATTTTTGACATATTTTGACATATTGGCGTATGAAATTGTAAATGATTACAGTAAAATAGAAGTTTGTTATAGGCCTAACTTGCTCTCAGAAGTCATTGAGCGCACCGTTCTCTTGTGAGCTTAACCTATTGGTTAGGTAGCGTGGAACAGGACAGGCAATTACAAACCTACTCGTCTTCTCGTTCCTAATATATTGGATATTAGGATATTCACCCTTCGAGTTTTTCATTTCATTTCACTTTTCCACAATATAAGAGGGTTTCTCTCCACAACGAGACGCATTTAAATTTATTGCATTCCATTCAAGTGTTTTATATGGTCTCTGATACGAACGTTCCTTTAACTAGGGTTACTGTGTCACTGAAACCTCTTTGGTTATTTATTAATGTAAACAGTCTGGTTGTTATATTGTGTACAATGGTATCAAAAGATTACAGATTAGTTAAATTAATCAATTAATAAACAAACGAATAGTTTACTATAGCTCCTGTATTTCCATGTCTTGTGGTAACGTAATCATTCCGTCTCGTTTTTTCTTCCTTGCCAAAGAAACGAAGGCTCTAATTGCATGAAATCTATGAAATCATGAATGCCCTCGCGTGTGTGTATGTCTCTGCCTGTATGTGTGTCTGTATGTGTGTGTTATGACTTGCTTGTAATCAAGGTACCTCAGACTTGGTAACTTGGATGTGCATACTCTGTCTGTTGGTCACCTAACATATTTGGGTACAATGTTATTTGCGATCAACGGCATTTGAGGTCAACAAAGGTCAGATTACATATACTAAGTCATCAACTTGGATTAATGTCATATGCGATTTGCGTATTGAGTCTAAAAAAATTGAAGGAGGAAATAGCCTATTTATTGTAAGCCAACAAGTTTTAATTTTTTTTAAACTTTGCATATTAACTAAATTAAGTAGTTAGTTTGACTGCCGTCCCATATTAAACTATTCAACAGCAATTGGCAGCCTATTGCCTGTTCAACCAACTTTAGTGTCGAGACGTATTATGATAAACAATAGGCTGTCAATTGTTGTTTATTCTACAACCCAATATTGCGTGAAAATCATAATTTTACTACTACTTTAGCCCATATTATATCACCAAAAACAAGACGTTAGCAAAGAATAATAGTATATTGATACACAATAAAGTGTTGCAGGTTGTGACAGTTTCTGTAACCACCCCAATCTTACGCGCGCGCACACTGTTGTTTTTCTTGAACAACGCGATGGCCGCACCAGTTGTGCGCTGTGGCTCGTACACATGTAACGATGTTGCACAGTATACTGCAGTGTAAGAATAAGCCGTATAACATGCCTGAAAATGAGCACAGGGCATTGCAACAGGAGACAGTCTCAATGGTTTGTAATGTTTTTTTAGATTTACTGACTGTATGTTGAGTAATAACATGTCACGTTTTACACATTGCAGGATCTCAATAACGGATGGCTAAACGTTGTAGAATGTCAGTTATTAGAATTGAGTGATTAGAAGTGAGTGATTAGAAGTTTAATGTTGTTCTGAAATATTTTCGTTTATTTGACATGTTATTTACAAGTGATACAGTTGACAAAGGACTGTGTAGCTACAAACTGAATATAAGAGGTATGTGCATAACCGCGTATTTCAGACGATACCTTTGACGCCCCCTTTTCTGTTTCAATGTCTTCAACACTATCCATAGTGTAAATTCAACATTTAAAATTATAGTTGAAATGTAAGCTTACCCTATGTGTTAAGTGACGAAGGCATAATGATTTGTATAGACTAATTAACTGAAAACACGTCGTGCACAACATAGATTGTTATCCGTCGCGTAATTGTTAAAATCTGTATATTTAAGAATTCACCTTTAATGTTTTTGACGAAGGACCGTTATCAGTTTACATAGAGATTTTTGACGTGACGACGTGACGACTTTATATTTGTCAGTTTGCTCGGCAGACGAAATCGTGCGTTGCGGCAGTTAGTTGGCTGTTTGTGACTGTGGAAATACTAGGCGTGCATGTGCTCAATCAAGTACGTAGGCTATATTTAATGCCGTGCGCGCTTTAAGCCCGCCGCAGTTGTTGTATTAAATGTTTTAAAAATTGTTAAATATTGTAATACATTTGAGCGTTTATGAGCGTTCTTACGGTAGAAACCATCTGTCGATACGCCGTTTATTTTGGTGGTTGTAGAATACTAGATTTACAAGCCTTCTTGTCTCGATGATTACGAGGCAGGTGTGAAATAATCGTTACCACCCTACCCTTGGGGTCGCCATGTCCTTACACGATGATATAAATGTTACCCATTTTTGCTTACTATTTACTCAAAGAACGGTAGTTCGTAACACACTCTTACAACTGAAGAGCATCGTGCTGAACGAGACTAACATCATATGAGTGTCAACCAGGAATCCCACAATCCAAACGCGAATATCAACCGCTTCACGTAAATAATTATTTAATTTCTCACCTGTGACGTATGTGTCGATCCCTCTGTAATATAGTCGACAACTGTGTGGGTAAGACACTAACTTAACAATAACACTAAAAAGAATCAGTATTCACACGTGTTTAAATGAAAGTTATAGCTCTTGGTATGATTTTAACGAGCAATTGAAATCTCATTTTTCAGGTAACACAACTTGGGGAATCATTGTCCAATGGTTTGCGCTTCCGTCGCTTTAGTGGTTCTTAGTCTCCAAAAAAAGGCGCACCGGTCGAATTTGCACCGAACGTATTCTATCATCCCAGGTGTTTTATTTTGTATATGTTATATCATGGAAGTTCCTTTAGGCCTATATAGGGTGTATGTGTAACTAAAACTTTTCAAGTTGGTTCCTAAACGTGGATAACATGGTTGATAATTGATATATTATTAACAAAATATAAAGTTGTGTAACTAATAAATGAATGAACTAACTAATTCGTAGTTCCCAAATTAATCATCTATATTCATTGATGATCAGTTCCTACAGCTAACTCAACTAAATTGTCCCATGTGCAGTGGCGTAACCAGCGGGGGGGGGGCGGGGGCAGGGGCCACGCCCCCCGCCGCACGGCCATGTTGCCCCCCCTCCT
>JAODAF010096867.1:0-10853 GCA_027574765.1 Molpadia intermedia | reverse complement strand
TAGGAAGTCGAAGGGTGGCCGCCCCCCCCCCCCCCTTTACAAAATCCTGGATCCGCCCTTGTTATGGCATAATAAATGAAACATATTATATTAGGAATGATCAGTTCTAGGCCGTACTAGCGCTATGCCAACCGTTGGTTGAATATTAATGCCATAGCCTAGGCCTAGATATCGATATTTTGCAAAATAATACAGCCAGTTAAGCATGACATCTGACACCAACCGCATTAAATATGCACAGAAAAACAAGCTATCTGCATGATTCACTCAGTTCACAACTCTAAGCCACTAAGCCTAACGTTAACCCTAACGACAATAACCATAGGCCTGCCTTCAACTTCATGTTCAGCTATAGGCCTAGGCCTAGTACAACTAACGTTAGGAGTAACTGTACAAACATGATCAACGCAATTCTACACAAAATCCGAACATAGGCTAGGCCTAGCGTTAATTAGTTTTCCTGCACCAATACCAACAACAACATAGGTCTAACGACGTTAGGCTTACAACAGGGCAGCGAGACAAATCGGACACTAGATACAATCACATTTACAGACTGCGTTCACATCTCTGTTCCTGTTCAATGCCCAAGTAAAAGTAACTGTTGTAAAACAATCTGAGTGAATTGTAAACTGCATGAATTCGTTAGAAATTTATTGTTTTTGTTGTTATAGTTTCGGCAAAATGGTATTGTATATCCAAATCGATCGCTTTATTGAGCGTTAAAATAAACACAACAAAGATCATCAAGGGAAAACAATGAAGTAAAAGTTTCGTTTATTCTCTTTGAATTTTTAATTCACTAAGCATACTTTAACATTTTTCAGCATACTTCAACGGATTCGGGTAGTACTTTTCGACTCGAGTAATACGTTGTCTGGTGGGTACCCCGGGTAACACCAGTAAACACTAGCCATTGCCATACTTGGTGGGTGGATGGACCATAGTGAGTAGAAGAAGCCAGGTGTTTTTAGTGTTTATCTCCTGCTGGATGAAAGTCTTGAAATTGCTACAATTCTGTAAAGTCTGAATTTAGTCAAAACTATGATGTTTTTGGGTGATGACTAAACATGACCATGTGTGTTAAATTGGATTTTATGAATAGTTATGGCGAGCGGGGCTTAGACGTTACTGCAAAATACTGATATATACGCGATAACTCAACAGTGGAGTGGTGGATCATTGCCATACTTGGTAGGTGGACCATGAATGGCACATAATGTGTATGTAGCACTCCCACATGACTGCATTAGGAGACTGCTATATTCTTCCAGATTCCATTCTCCCTATTTTTTTTTATTCACTAGGAATTGCATTTTTCTGTTACTAAATGGTTCTCCCTACTTTAATTTAGTTTCTCAACAGAGGTCCTTGCCTCTTAGTGGGCAATTGGTGCCACTGATCTTGTACAGAGGTCTTTGACTGTAGTTGGGCCTTGACCTCTGAAGAGTCACACCACCTAATCCCTTTGTATGTCATGGGCTACTTTAAGGATTAGTGATGGAACCAATTACTTGTATTAATAGTTTTATTAAGTTGTTTGTAATTCGGGATAATTGGGGATGAATCTGTGGTAAATAACTTGGACTGCTTTGTTAAGTTTTGTTTGCGCATAAGGGTTTTGGACACAGGTGCATGGTATTTTCTTTGTTCTCCATGGATTTAAAATGTGGAAGCTTTTGATGTAACGTATACTTCACTCCAAGACACTCCGCAGATCGACAGAGCTCAAGTTTAGAATATATATCTATTAATTTCTAACAGGTTAGTATTTATCTTTACTATTTATATTGTTAATAAATGTTGTGGCTTTATATAGTATCACATATTATCCAGAGGATGCTCTGTTGGTAGAGTGTTAGTGTTATATTATTTATGAGTAATTCATCTGAGTATTGCCTTTATGGATACTGAGATAATTTAATTGTTACTGAAGACCAGATCTTAAATTATTGTCTTTTGAAAGTTGTTATTATTGTTGTGAACACTTGACTAACTAAGAAATGGGTCATGAAGTTAAATTTGCCCTCCGTTAAGCGTTAGGTTGTATTTGGGAAGATGCATGTGGACCTTGAATAGTGTTCTGGTTGATGTGTTATTAGTGTGACTCAAGAATCCTTCAAAGTTTAACAATTGTTTGGGAGAGGTCATTTACGAGGTTAGGACAGCCCGCCCCTAATTATTGTATATAACATATAATAGTATAATTTGTGAGTTTAAGCATGCTTTGAGTGTTCGTTCATGTCGTGCTGTTAGTATGTAGTTCATTTTTCAGCCTGTGTTATGTGACCAGTGCATTTCATAATTGTTTCCTTGAATGGTATCAGTTCACTACATGTTATTCTGAGTTCGTATTTAATTTAAGGCGATTAGTACATTTTATTATACTTGTGACGGTGATTGCGTTTTACCTGCCACGTCCAATAGAGGTGGGCAATGGCTACCTATTCCTTACTTATTATATACATATTTCTCAGCTATTATTTTGTTATTGAATTGTTGGGTAACCCATGCTCCCCATAGATGTTGATTATGATGTGATTGATCAAATATACTTCACTCCAAGACACTCAGCAGAGCAGACAGGCTTCAACAGAGCTCAAATTTAAAATATTAAAATATTATATATCACTTTCTAACAGGTTACTGGTGTACTTTGGGCCTATTGGGCGACGGCAACGCCGTGGTATTAACTAGCAGTCTGTCTGGGTACAAGACGTGGGTGCAGCTCCACCGATGACTGGCAGTAGCTGATACTACCTGGTATATGAATTGGAAGGAGTTATGTAACTACCATCCTGAGCTGTTTTATTAATGCAATTATAGTTATAAAATTACATTACAGGTCGAGTGCCTATTATATGGTAGTAGTATACCAAGAAGAGACGTGCACACAATAATAGTGTTATATGTATTGATGTATGTATTGTCCCATTTATGTATTTAATTTGTTGTATGGGGTTCAATAAGATTGAATCCCAGCTGATGAATGTTTTGAATATTAAATTATGATCTGAATGGATTACCCTAACAGTTATGTTTGTATTCATTGAGTCATAAATTTCTACCTTAATGTAGAATACGTTTTAGAGAGTATAGTGAACACCTTATATATGGGACAGTTAAACTCCCACATATGTATTAACTATGTGTTACACATAGAAGTACCCTATTGTTTTTTATATTCATCTTTATGCATGAGGTCACAAGGTGAAAGGTCAATCTTGAAATCTGCAACCGTAAGTCAAAATCAATTTAGTCAAACTTGCAATGATGTTTGGTAATGGCAAGTACATCACCAGGTGTGTTAAATCAAATATTGTGCATATTTATCAGGGAATGGGGCTTAGACATTATTGCACAATACTTGCTAAGATATATTTTAACTCAACAACAGAGTAAAGTTTTATTCACTTTTCCCAGCAGCCCTGGGTAGGCATACACAATAGTGAATCTAAATGGTTTGAGGTTTAGTTCTGAGAGTGTAGTGTCTTCAATAAATATCAACTTTTTCCCAGCTGCCCTGGGTAGACATTCGCAATAGTGAACGTTAAAAGTTTCCACTTTTCCCTCAGCTCTAAATAGGCAGCTCCCACCAGCTTTAAATTTCAGGCAGCTCTCATCATGCAAAATTGAATCTTCATTCTTCTAATGCAATCACTAAAGTTTTATCACTGAAACTTTTTTTTCAATAGTTTGTAGGTATTCATAACAGTTTGTCTTCATATCCTGATAATAAATAAATTAAAAATGATTGCAGCAATTTTTTTTTAACAATACGTTTTCCTGTTTGAGTTGCTTTTAAGCAAAACTTTAAAAAGTGTTACTTGTCATAATATTTGCTCTAGGTAATGTAATGTTGGATCGAGTTCACATTCAAGTTTGAATCTTTGACAAAGTTGTTATCGAATTCCAAAGTGGGAAAATCGCACATAGACCTGAATTTATTTATGTAAATGAATGTTTCTCTGATTGTACGGTGATTTCTCTTGCCGAATGCTCGTTGTCAATATCCCTGCATGACTTTATGAAACTCTATTTCAATATCTTAAAACTACTAACACATATTTTGTTCAGGTCCAGTTCTCATAGCAGATGATACCAAAAACAGTTTATAAAATGCCACTTGTCATTTAAATTGATTCATAATCAATTAGGCTTTGCATTGCATTGCATTTGTAGATATGTACTATGGTGACACTACACGTTTACACTAAAGTGCAATTTACATTAGATCATTAAGTGCTAACATTGCATGCTTCTAAATTTCATACAATGTTTGTTTGTTTTGTTTTTCTTTATTGCCGAAATTCAATATATTAATTTTGAACAGATACAGATTTCAACTTGAATGATAAATTTCGTCTGGTAGTGAGCAATCCTCATGATCGAGTGTACAGGTATGAACATAGTGTTTATAATAAAGAAAAATATTTAGTTATGAAGAAGATCTAAATAAAGTAACATTATAACCAGAGGGATAATCTTTTTTAAATAAAATATGTATGGCAGGTCCAGATAAGCTGCTCTTAATTTCTTACAATGTCGTTACACATCTGTATGATAATACATTGATACTTTGCAGTATTAGATATAAATATCTTCAAACGTTTGAAATGCACAATGATAATTTACAAATCGAATTTATGTTGAAATAGTCAATTCATTTTGACAACCGTGGTAATTTTCCAAAATGAATGTGATTTGCTAGTTACAAGTATATACAGTATGTAGACTTAATAAGTACCAGTACTTACATATACTAGGATGCAATTGGTGTAGTTCCACGTATGTATACAGACAACTAGCGTTGCACTTCTCTTCAACAAAAGTGTGATGAAATATAATCCAGATCTAAAGAAAGATTAGAAAATAATTAAGAAGATTGACACAATTCCACTATATCCTACTAAATTATACCAAATTGATGAATTTTGATGCCAAATGTGCCCGATGTAGTAAGTTAATTAGTTAACGGCAATAATTGTAATGTCTTAAGTTCTTCATTTTAAGTTCAGCTGATTATATAACCTATGCATGCCATTAATATACATCACATGTTGCATACGCAGTGAAAAGATCCAGCAGCTTCCAAGAAAACTCAATGCCTTCCAATCATCCATATAACCAAATGCCAAATGTTTGCGCTTTGATGATGATGAAATTTACTACTTCGGCGTATTGAAAGGTACACCATATCTATATTATAAGTAATTATCATATAAACAAAATTAAAATATAGGCTATAGGCTAGCATAGGCCTAGCCTACGTATACAAGTAGTCTTAACACAAGCAACATGCTTAATGAATTAAACATTAACGTTAGTAATAGTGTAGGCAGGGCAAGGAATCTAATTGCTAATAATAATAAATGCCCTATGCAAAATCTAAACTAACGTTAGACTCACAGGCGTTCGGAGCATTAAAAATACTGTAGATTATATTATGACAAGGTCGGACACTGCATACGAGTTCGCGCACAACGGTATGTAATAACACAATTTAACTGCACTTTTACGTAGGCTACCCTAAACTCTTTTCAAAGTATCCTTTCAAGCAGGGACAGGAAACAGAAATCATATCAACATATATTCGGCACAAAATTTGTCAATAATGAGCTCAAAGTGTTAATTATTTGCTCAGATATTTCTAAAAACTCAAGACAGCATTTGCAAATGATGCAGTTGGCTGAAAGAACGTACGATCTGAACACTTTGTGTGCTACATATCGGCCAAAACATGAAATATCTTATTATATATACCCTGTGCCTACAGTATTTTGAGTGCTCCAAACCCATGTGGTTAGACTAGTATATAACTTATAAGTTAACCCACCTTGCTAAATGTTATTTGAGCCTATAATTGTACCTATAGCTTAGCCTACTGACAAGTATACTAATACTAGTATTAATTAGTTATATTAACTAATACTGGCCCAAACCTAGCCCTAACTTAAGACTGCTTACAGTAGTAGTACACTATAGGCCGAATCCTTGAACAGGACCTAGCCTATACAGCTGCTACACTACTTTAACCTACCTTCCGCACGTGGAGGGTAGTGTAACGTATTGTACCATAAGTCCTGCTCAAGCACTAGTACACTACATCCTGTATAGCTAGAAGCAAGCTAGTCCGTGAACAGGACCTATGCTACAGTTTGTTACACTTCCCTCACACCAGTGTTGTGTAACGTACTTTAATTGTTCATGATAAACTCATGCAGATTAAAACTAAGTCAGGATCCTCGTCGTCGTTCATGCGGTGCAACACACCGAAGCGAAACACGTGACAAAAGGTCCACGTTTTTAACACAAATTAGGCTGATTACAAATGCGAAGACAGTGTGACAGTAGGCCACTGTCGAACCTTGGAGTTAAAACGATTGAACCAGCGTCTTCCAACGCATTATCAAATACCAGATCTCTCCCATCAATTCACTAGATTGCTACTCAATGTTACTATCGCTCCCGCTATCGCTACTGTAACGCTAGCTGTTATATATAATTATAATGTAAACAGAAGAAAAATTCACCGACGAATTCACAAGATTTGTCAAAACAACAGATTATGGAGTAATTCAAAATCTGGTGAAATGCCGACAAGTCAGCGCTATGCATATCGTTGAGGGTTGTAACTAAAAATGGATAATTACCCAAATCCGTTTCGTACTTTTCCCCCAAAACCGAACAAACCCAAAACCCAAAACCACATTTCAAGTAACAGATGAATATTTACGACATTACTTATGAATAATTGATGAAATGGTATTGTACAGTGATTCCAAAATTCCATTAAGCAAATCGAACTAGATGTGGCCAAGATATTAACGTTTCTAGAATGTTACATTTTGCCACGCCCACTCATTAATGTTCAAGATATGCACACCAAAACACATTTAGGATCATCTACATACTAACACCAACATACACACCAAATATGCCAACAATTCAACTAGCCGTTCTTGAGATCTCGGGTTTACAAATTTGTGGTCATATACATCGGACACACACACGTACACCCATCTGCGACCCGACTGGATAAATTCTGATGCCTGCCTACGACATCGGAACCAAAAATGACTTTTGTTGCACCCCTTAGGTTTCAAGGTTTGTCAAGTGGATATATTATAAAGGAACTCTTTGACAATATTATTCTACTTGTTGGACATTTGGGAGGTGTCATTTTGCGAGTAAACAATATATTTATGACGTCATTTAATTCTTCGAAGTTACAAAAATGGTATGCAATTTGTGAATCAGCCAAGGCCTACCATTCCTGGGCTTGCCATTCCATGGATTATCATTCCACGGCTTACCATTCCACAGGCCATAATTCTACAGCCCATAGGTCTACGGTCTACAGTACCACTGCTGATAGTACCCAGACTGTATTTCCTCAGCCTGCAGTTCTCCAGCTTGCAGTTACCCAGCCTGTAGATCCCAAAACTTTTTGTGGCTTATTTGTCCTCACTCTTTCTTGCCATGGTTGGTGCACCTCTGACATCTCTGGCAGTAATCTGAAATATCTGCAACCATTCTAGGCTTTAGTTTTTTTCAGTTAACCAACATGATCCTTCATGACCATTTCCCCAAGAATGCTACACTCTAATAAAGGCATGGTCATTCTTCTGGAGTTGAGCCTGTTCAGCTCCGTCAAATGAAGGTATAGTAGATGTCGAATGTCGGGCACATTTGACATTTGGCAGCCAATTTCATGCAGCCAGACTGCGTCTATGTTAATGTGGATCTCCTCAGTCAACTCAGGCGGAAAGAGTGTGGTTTGCATTGATTTAGCCATCAGTCTTTCTGCCAAGATTTCTTCAAATAGTACAAATTCTGGTCCTTCCCCATGAGTAGTTTTACGACTGAGTGAGTCAGAATTTGTATGACTCTTTCCACTTTTCTATTTCACCTTGAATTTGAATGCTGATAATTCTGCCATCCATCGAGTCATAGCACCCAATTTTGTTGATGTAAGGAGATAACTCAGCGGAATGTTTTCGGTCCATAAAATAAAATATGCCCCAATTAATAGGTCTCTGAACTTTTTTCGGAAGGGCTGATATTTCTGTTACATTTGTAGGGGCTTTTCCCTTCTTTTTCTTGTTTGTAGGGTTTCCGGTAAATGCATGAAGTGGAGCACGGATTTTAGAATAGTCTGCCAAAAACCTTCGGTAGTAACCATTTAGTCCAAGAAACACCCAGAGTTTCCTCTCATTAGATGAAATTGGCCATTGTATATACCATTGTCTCTTCTATAGTTGATCCAAACACGAAGATGTCATCTAAGTAAATAAGCAAGGTCCGCATGTTTTGGTCTCATGAACGTCCCAGGGGCGTTGCGCAATCCAAACAGCATCCGAATGTATTCATAAAGACCCACATTTCCTACCCTGAATGCTGGTTTTTCTACATCTTCATCGGCAACTGTCTCCTGGTAGTAGCTATGGGAGAAATCAAGGCTGCAAAAATACTTAGCACCTTTAAGAGCATATATAGCCTCTTCTATCCTCGAAAATGGGCAAGCATCCTTTCTTTTCTTATTGTTGAAAGCACGGTAGCCTACACATAACAGGAGATTGTTATCTCGTTTACATACAGGTGAAGCAAATAGACTACTGGATACCCTGATCACATTTTGTTGAAGGTGCGGAACTTTTTATAGCGGCATTAACTGCTAATGTGTGCCAGATTTCGTTGACAAACACCACACCACCAGAAACACTTCTCAGCAATACCAGGGAACCCAAGGAGGGCTAACAGGCCTGTCACCCCATAATAAACCTACACTGGACACAATCTTGGATTAAAATGGTACATTCAACCAATCCCCAAATACCCCAATAAGATTAATACATGGATTTGGTCACATATGGGCTTCCCTACAACACTATGGATGAAAATCTGACTTTTGCATATATCCAAATATATATTTGGTCTCATATAGTTAATTGCCATTAACTTAGTACTTGAGCATAAATGATTTAAATCAAACTAAAATTATCATATATCTTCACTGATTCCCTTAACCAAGGTTTACTACATTGACACATCACTGTATAGCCATGCGCCTCAGATCACAGCAGGCATAATCTTTGTAACAATTAAGCAACATTTCCCTTTCATCGAATGCTTCTTAAATAAAGTTTACTCTTATTCTTTCATGTTTAGAGCATATGTAACACAACTCTCATCAATGTATAGTATAACCGACACATCAACGAACATAATATAGCCTAACATAGCAACGTATGTACAAATCAAAACACTTTCGCAACAATGATAGCCTACACGTTACTTTAACACTGCTGGTAAATGCTAAATACAAGTTGTACTGTAAGGCCTAGGCTAAGCTTATTATAATTGATATAAAACCAAGGGACGAACATCAACCTACCCCTCATAATATTAGCATTTTCCTTCCACAAAATCATCGCAATCTAGACCAAAATGCCTAGTTACCATTAGATTTTGATTGTATAATTTTTATGATATATTCATGTTAATTGACAATTAGCTGTTTGAACATTAGGCCTATTATACGTTCACTCGGTCTTCGGTTTGTAACGAGTGTTTCGTGGAATTCTAAAAAGCTTGTTCACTATATATTACAGCAGTGGATTCAACCCAGGGTGTTGTCACACACGTAAAAACAAACTTTGTGTAGCAACATCAATATGAATGAAACGATGGGTTACGATGTATTGAGAAAACAAAGTCGATTGGTTTATACATGTTACCTTGATTCTATGTGCATATATTTATATTTTGTTTCGTTATAATTCTCCTCTCTTTTAAACAGAATGTTCAAATGCCTCTGGAATTAATTTTGACGCTGATCCTAACGAAGAGTGTTACGCAAACGCTAGCAATGTGACGCTCGTGTGTTTTGGAGAGGGTCTGAACGTGACACTTACATGCAACAATGGAAGTTGGCCGGACGAATCTATTGAGTGTAGAGGTAATATCGGAACGGTCTATACACGGTCCAATTTCTCCGCCGCACTTGTATTGGACATTGGGGGTCCATCAGTTTTCGATCAGTCATGTTTTTTCTATCATTTTCGGGTTGGCCGTCGATAGCGTGGCTATGTTCATGTGAAAGGGCGGGGAAGCGATTCTCCCGCATTATGAACCTATAACACACCACTTTATTGAAACGAAATATCAACATACAAACTTCTATGCTAGAACTTGATATGATGAAACGAGGAATAATGTGCGTTGATGCGGTTTCGTAGTATAGGTCCTATCCGAACCTTGTGATTTCAATTCATGTTAGTTTAAACTACCCTCATCAACATTTTACTATCGACTTTATATTTGTTCCCTAGAAAAAACATTGAAAATGCGACCCTTGGCCTTGGCCTTGCATAGTGTTCGCAAAAATGGGGATCTAAAGGGAAAGCCGACCACATTCGCTCCCCTCCCGTCCCGCCACGAAAACAAAACATTAAAGGTAATATTGGTGTAGATAGTTTAACATGATTTATCCGTACACTCACAGAAAAGGTTTACATAAGTTAAGTAAAATAAGTACTACAAAACATATTAGTAAAACTTACTTAACTACCAGAGAAGAAATTACAGTTTTACTTAAATGTCACATTTCTGTGAGTGTACCCATGGCCTTAAATATACATGATTAACATGTAAACCAGTACCAACCAAGTAAATTTCTGCACAAAACTGTGTGCGTATTTTACGTCTAGCGTAGGTTTACTGTTGTTGCTCCACCTCAATGTTGATATTTGAACTTAAATGTAGTTAGCTTACACCCAGCAAAAAAAGTACCACACTTTACCATGGTATACCATAGTAAATGCATGGTAAGTGTGGTAAATGTATGGTAT
>JAODAF010096645.1:0-10856 GCA_027574765.1 Molpadia intermedia | reverse complement strand
ATAATTTTAAATAATTAAGAGCGGACAAACTATAAGGAAATCGAGAGTTGAAAAAAAAACGTTGAATTTTTTGGTGAACTTAGTATTGTGCATTGATCTGATTCAAAACAATAGCCAACTGGTCCCACCCTCCACCCCCTTACATTCAAAACCACTTTGCGCCCTTGCGTCAGGAGAACGCTCACTAAGGAATTATTTTAATAATTGTGTTTGCATTTTCTTCAGTTTGTATCGGCACACACGTAGGTTATTAAATGCTGGTTTGTTTATACTTAGGGAGATATAGGCTAGTATCATACATACAGGGGCGACAGAATATGATTGAATCTGGACTGAGGCACAAAGTTTAGATGCACTTTTCCTGAACAAATATGTACACTTTTTATTTATTAAAGAGGCACTTTTCATGTATCTCACTCTGTACCGCGTATAATACCACAAAATGGCAGATAGTTTAATGAATGTTCCATAACTACAGCTGTTGACGTTCTACGTAAATAAATAAATGTACATTGTACTTTGTACTAATTAGCAAAACAAACTTGAAATAAATGTGTAAAAAAAAAAAATAAGAAGAAAAAAAAATTAAAAATTTGATGACGAGATCAGCAACTCCGTGGATTGCCCTCTTGTTTTCTATTGTATTTGAATATCGTTATTCCTATCATCGGTTGTAATTGTTATAGATATTTGACTCGGGACCCTAGCCTTAACAAGACACTCTCTAAGTTGCATTTCTTTCGAGGACATATTGTTTAGGTGCCATTCTCTTGTCCGGGTCCTCGCAAGACTTAGCCGCGCACGCAAGTAGATCAATACATAACCGACCACGCCTCGCGGCGTGGGCAGTGAATAGGAAACCTTAGCATAACGCTGTTTCTTTATTAAGGCATATGCATCTGCTACTTACCAACCCGAATTATATTTCCGGGGATTTGTTTCATCCATAATTAATTGAGATACAGCTTCGTTTATTCTCTTGGACTCCATCTCGCATGATCAATCATCCTTTACAAATTTCTCGCAAAATTTGTCAATAAATCTCGAGGCCGGTCTAAATCATGGTATGGTTAATTACTCGCAAGTGACATTTAATGGGTTATATTTATTATTATATTATTAAGTGTCATGTTCACATACAGTGGAGTATCAACAAGTTTTTGAATTTACATTAAACTGCCTTTCACATAGGGATCTGAATCGAAATTAATTTGAATTAAAGAGCGACTAAGCTATAATACTATCAATATTGAAATATAGATTAACAAACAATAGAACGAATTTATTCTTATTTCAGTACTTGTTGTTGTTGTAAAGACATGTAGACAATTGTAAATATTTCTAAGCTGACTCTGAAAAAAATATTGTCATATTCACATCACTTAAAGACAACTACTTCAAATCTGCAAAACATTGTATCAAGTTTATTTTACCCATAGGCATTTGCTTGAGTTTAAAAAAAAATTGTCTTTGTCATATCAGGCCTCAATGTCAAAATTTATACTTAGGACCATACACTATCTTAAAGCGGATACATGTGATATGTGATTGCGCCAGACATCCGTGTTTAGGTAGTGGCTGCAGGTAAATGAATGCTAGTTTACTGTAAGCAGTATCAATGGGGATGGGGGAGGGGGATTGGCAGGGAAAATATTTTGGTGTGCGATTACTCAAAATGTTCTTATTGGGAACTGAACGAGCTCTTTACTGAACTGTCCACCTGATGGTCATGAATAGTTTTGGCATTTTCTTTAAAAAGTGTTAGTTTACGAGATTAATTGTAATTTATTTGATTAAGTGTAATTTAAGAATCTTCCGTAAAACAAGAAACACCATAAGCTTTGCAAACCCGGTCATATAGCTGCCCCTTAAATTTTATGAAGCGGAATTTTCTACGAAAGGTTGTGCAACATGAAGCAGAAACCAAAACACCTTTATCCATAGAGGTTTTCAGAGGCGTGCCATTTCCGCGAAAATGTTTATAGGGGTGAAATATAATCGTCTACGGACATTTGAGGTTATTGATCTGGTCGATATTCGGCGTATAGTCTCGGAAACCTTCAGAACAGCTTTGCATTTTGGTTAAGTCGAGATTTCATCACCGAAAAACACTAACATGCATGATTGGCTTTATGATTCGTTAACCATTTTTCTGAAATGACGCAAAGGCTTATAGATTGCTTATCGTCGCATGCATAAGCGCACATATATGGGCACGTATGTTTCATGTATAGTATTAGGAAATACTTAATGTAACAAGTGAACCAAATCACCAACCATATGACGATCAGAACTTACATCAACTGAGACTGGTAGTGATCGACCGTCGATCGGGGTTTATGCCCTCGATACTACTGAGTACGATGAAGGGTTAGGGTAGTTAATATGCCAACATGTAGTGCTGGGGTTAAAACCTTCCCACGTCCCAATCGGGAAATTGTTATTGCATCCCCGAATTCCTGAAAGAAGCACTTATCAGAGCCAGGGTTGTAAGTACTGTAGATTAAAAGTAGTCGATGACACCTATTTAATGGCTATAGATGTCTTAGACAGCAAATATACACCGCAATTACCTCCAGGGAAATTGATTCCTACTCGTTTAAGTCCAATATAGGTTAGGTCGACGTATTTAACACCAAATAAAATGGAATTTTCAAGTTAAATTTCCCTGGCGATCCTCAGATTATCTTAATTTGCTTGACGATGCCTCAATTATTTTGCTTTATTTGAATTAAGGATTAGATTTTATAGGCCTATAAAGTACAAATTAAGGATCCTGAAGATATTGTTTGATTTGATATGGCGAATCATTCGGTTAAACATTACCAATCAAACATTATTATATGGATTTTAAAGGGTACTGTACTTAACACGTATTTAACAATTAAACACACTTCCCGTCATATATGGCTGGGCTCACCCAATAATGGCAGAGCTAGGAATTTCGGCCAAGGGGCGAGTGGGACGCTTTCCAACGAAACATATCAAATGAGCGTACTGCGAATAACGCTTACAATTTGAACAACTCTCTGCAATTCGTCCATATTCGGCATATTCATCGAATGAAACAGCATCAGAGAACACGGGGTTCGCGGAGATCAACTTTATTATCTTATTTTTCGCCTACGAAGATAAGTTGATACAATATCTTCAGATAACGAAAACACCGGTAATGCGCTTTTAGTTTTCAATTAATATAACTTTAGGCAACATAACAGTATAACAAATTTTCGAACTCTTCGCTTTCTGGGCAGCCGCAAACGAGCGCCGGAGAGAGAGGGGAGAGGCCATGGTCGAGGGAAGGATTTTGGTTATAGCGCAATGATAACTTCTTTTTCCGTATGGAATAATTAATCTCAAGCTGTGCATATTTAGCTCCCCTGGGCTTCCGTTATTTACAACTCTCTTGGGTTTTCCTTTACGGAAAAACAGAATCGTTGGGATCCGCTTCACGACGTGCCCCTACTAAGGTACTAGGGCCATCGGCACGAAATCCCTTCCGTCGTCCCATTTGCTACATTTACCAACTTTCAGAACGCATGCACCTGCCTCATATTGTCTGACCTGGATGCACACCTTGTAAGGATATATCTTTACGTTAATAGGTCCTTAGGATCCAACAATTTAGTGTGACTTCCTTAGCTTTCAGTGTATTGGGGTGTAGTGCTTGCGCTCTCAACAGCATATATTCTCTCTCGTGCCAAAGCCAGACCCTAGTAGCCGTTGTTTTATCAGGCCAAATGTCTCGCGCTTGCTCCGATTGCTCCTCAACATCCTATACGAATGCCGCCGTTGATCCATGCGGGAATGGTTAATATCACACCACTGTTCTTCTGAGGGAGGTCGTCAAAAAAAATAATTAATTAACAAAATGCATTTTCTTCTTTTATGGGTCTGTAGGCCAACACTTATGTCCAATGCAAAAAATGTATTTTATATAGGATGGGCCTACGTCTCTCACCCTGACATGTGATTGACCTAACTATGAAACTTGAAGAAGAATCTTAAGATGTACCGGTAACGCTGTGTTATATACACCCAGTACTGGCCCACTATTTTTCAGTCAACCTTCAGTTCTTATACACCGCATTCAAATTTGCCATAACTTTCTCAAGGCCTATCTGGGGTTACGTTTTAATTGATATATGCTTCATATCTCTTAGGACGCGAAATGCCCAATTGGCGTGATCGAGCTGACGTCTTACTCTATTATAATTGAGTAATGAAGATTATGTCTTACGAACGACCTCCGAAAATTATATTTTTTTTCTTTTTTATGCATTACTTTCGTGGTCGGGGTGAAGTGTGTGAATGATAAGGTATTGGCGTATATATTTCAATCATCTATATAGGTGTTACGAGAATGACATTTATCATATTCAAAGTGTCATTTTCTATTTATATCATATTTCAGAAGATGAACAGGGAATTCGTTGACAAATAATTACATTAAGTAGGGATAATATGGAAGGTTTCCCATATTTTCGGTTGTCATGCTTTATTGTAACTATTATAGAATCAGATTGACCTCATGATTACGTCAACACCACCGTCCTTATATGTCTTTACTATTCACGCATGGGCCTAATATGAACTATAATATACGGGTTGTGTATCTGCACATAACCAAAAACTTTTCTTAGCCGGGGAAGGTGCTTTATTTTTGGTTCCGACGCCGTGTTGTTCGTGGTTTGGGCTTAAACTGTCACGTGGTGCGTTTGTCTGGACGGCAAGAAATGGTTTGGTTTATGCGCACGATGGGTTAGAAGATCAATTAATTACATGTTAGCTTTTGTGTCCTATTTTTCTTGCATAACCAATTCTATTAATGTAAAGAGTGCCTATATTGACCACTCCTTTATCGAGTGAACTTCCATATCGAGTGACAATTCAATAATATTTATGTAGCCTACAGTATCGTTACATATAATGGAGTATAACCAAAGGGTTGGTCACCGTGGACACGCTTTGTAAAGTGAATTTCTCTCTTTTACATAAGAGCATAACATCAATCACTTAAAACTTATAACCACTCTATTTCCTGTATAGTATAACGGCCCTGACACTATACGAGGAGTCTCATCAGAATGTCACTCTCTGCTTTAATTAAGTTTTTTGAAGGCGACGAATAACATATAAGAGGTATATAGTATGTGTTTATTAGAAAATAAAAGAAAAACACTCGTCCAATTTTCAACCAGGCGCTGTTTCATGCTTCGCTAATATGACATGTTCAATTTGTTCTCCGCACAATTTCATAATTGTACTTCAAGTTTGAAGGGTTAATGGTTCTCCCGGGGGATTAATGTTTATCACATTCTGTTATATCTCAGGCGAGGCCAGGTGATCGTGAAGGACAGTAACAACTCTGACTGGATATACGTCGTCAAATCGGTAAGAATCAAACTAAATGTCCGTCTATTTTACACCTTCTGAACATTGCTCATTGGTTGAAATGGCTCATTGTCTACTACAATAGATGATCCCCCATTTGTCATTTTTCGTTGAAGACATGTAAAAGTCCAAAAACCCATCGGTTCCATATCGATCCCTCAAGATTTTCTTGATCAGCCCTTGCCCGTCGATGACCATTAATTCATATCTCTAGGCCACCAACGTTTTGAAATGGGGCGGGGATGTGTTGGGGGTTGGTTGTTCGCAGTTAGTCAAACTATAACTTCATCTTACATCGACTTCCAGTGCGGCAATGTTTCTGTAGGTGATATTAAGATACTACGATCTAAAAGTAAGAAAGTGTCGTGAACCATTTGAAAAGAGTGTGAACCATTTGAAAAGAGTGTGAACCATTTGAAAAGAGTGCGAACCATTTGAAAAGAGTGTGAACTATTACTAAGAATAATAAGGAATTAAACCGCACGAGGAAAACAAACTGCAATGAAGCTGTTGCGAGAGTTTATGTCAGTCAATATATTATTAAATGAACCCATTATTTATCAGCTCGACGACACTTGACGAACTTACAGTTCGAATAGGTGTTGAAAATAGTCGTGTATTTAACATCTACAGTATTCTCTTTGGTTGGTGTGTTTATAATCGTGCCGTATAGTAACTGACCGTTAAGAATTTATTTTTTGGGAGTGTTACAATGAGTGATCTAAAACTCTCGTAAAACTAGGAAGAACGACCGGCCCCATGTTGGGTTTAGAGTGTCACATAGCGCAACTTGCCCTACATGCGTTTAGGACTTTATGTACACTGCGTTAAATGTAGGCTATATGTACTTGCCTAACTACGTGCGCGCGCATTATTTCCACGTGCACGAACATCCAAATAACTCCCGCAAGGGACTGGTCGTGCTGACGTCACAATGACGTTTTTGGTAGAAAATATACCAGACTGTATAGTCATCCAGTATACGTGCTATCTCCGATGTGGTCGTCGACCTGCTCTAAACACTGAAAAACCCGGACGAGCGACCTGCCTCAAAGTTTTGTGCATTCGACTACAGTGGCTCAAAGAGAATTTTTAGTAGTGACGATATGGAAGGGCCAACCTTTTGCAATTGTGGGCACGTCCATATAGCCTATAACGTCTGGGGAAATGGGTGTTATTGGAATTGGGAAACACACACACAGTGAACCATTCTTCTTCCAATCTCCATAAAACAAATCCACCATTTTGGCTAGATTTACAGATTTTTTCCTTAGAGGTATTTATTATATATGTTGCTCTCGGAAGTGTTGTCTTGGGTCAAGTTCAGTGACAAGTGTCTCATAATTTTAATGGTCAACATCTTTGTGTCGGATACAGTGGCGTGCGCTTTGGAACGTCAATGTAAACTAGAGGTTTTCGCACGGTTGTAAACCGACCAATACAGAATGACTGCAATGTGAGAGTATTATGTAACGTAAATCATCTAATTAGCACTGAAGGGTATGTCTATTGTACAGTATATATAAAACTAGCATGTTAAATCCGAATTTAAGTTGTGGGCAGTGATACCAAAACTCAAAATTCAAAGGGGTAGCGTACGACATGCAGAAGTTGAGAAAAGCAGCATTTACATGATGCGGCCATGTCGCGAGCGATTTGTGGCAAAATTGCAGACGATTTGCATAATTGGTTGCCAAATCCATTTACACGTTGCGACACACTTATATTCAACAAAACCAAATAGTGAGCGACTTCGTATCGTGTAAATGCCTCTTTAAGGAGCAAGATTCGTATTACTAATAGGTCAATGGGCTTAGGGTAAAATTCATACTATGTTACATTAAGTTTGTGTGTGATAACTCTAAAACGCTAGTGTATAGACTCAAGTTTGCATTAAGAGCTTCTGTAATAAGTAGTTTAAGTTTCAGGAAAGCTCGAAGCAGTTCAACCATCAACCAAGACGATTCAGGTGTAAGTAAAAGATCGCAGAAGAGGCACATGTTAGGGATTGGCACAGAAAAGGAAATTAAATTGTTATACGATACGAAATGCACTCATTTGGGTATTCATATTGCCTATTGCAGAGGAGTCAGTAAAGCTCTATACACGCACCACTATATAATTCGCATTTGATGTTACGTTTTCTTTGACGGTAAAATATAGATTAAACATAACATTCATCTTGATTTTCTTGTATAACTTTCAATGCCTTCTTTAATACGTTACAATGCATTCGAAAATGTCAGATTTTGAGAGGAGTGTATTTGCATCACCAAACCATATTTATTGTTATTTGATACAATGCAATCTATTTCAAATTTATTTCGGTGAATCCTGTTCTTCTCATAAGTTGTATAACGAAGTGTTTCTCAAGTCTGGAGCAAGGGGCCAGGAGCAGGAAACATCGTGGCCAAACATGAAAACTGAATGTTATGAAATATATTCAGTGTATCAGAATAATGTACAGAATGTTATACTCGTATCATGTTCTCCCTGGCGGCCCTGTTTTTATTTCATGTTCTCCCTGGCGGCCCTGTTTTTATTTTTTCCCAATATATTTTTAGGATCTAAAAAGCCTTAAAGAAGGTTTTCAAAGGATATTATAAACAAAAGTTGGTGAAGAAATTTTAGGACCCCACGCCGCCGAAGCAGCGGGTAACAAAGGTCCGTCATAACAACATCGTCCCATGGCAATTCCTAGCTAGGCGCCTGGTGTCAAGATATGTACGGTGGAGTAACACGCTCCCGGCTTATGAAGGCACTTGCCACATCCAATGGTGTATTGAAGCTGGATTCCTAGTATGTCGTATTCATGGATGTTTTTTCATATCGCTAAATTGAATGATTTTCTCCCCATTTTACACTCATCGTACCATTGAAACTGCCTGTCCCTACCCAGAGACTATAGCGTGGGGATACAAACCTATAACGAAATGACATTTCCAACATAACCGCCATCGCGGGTTTCTCCTTAAATAGTTGATGTGCACAATAAATATATTTGTGATCAATTCATGAATATGTCAGTATTTATTACGGTGCGCCATCTGTTTTACAATGTTACTAATATCAATATATCAGGTTATATGTCAGCATGTTGCACTTTTACATTAGTATGCTGATATCAATATGTCAGAATGAATATATATCAATGTGTTAGAAATAAATATCAGCATTCCAGGAATTATACCAATATGGTAAACAGCTTAGTTTTGTGTTCCGCTTGAACATATCGGCGGTTACTGAGGGTGCGCCGCTAATATTAATATTGGCATGCTGATAAAAATCCGGACATATTGGTTTTATTAGTAAAATTGTGAAACAGATGGCGCTCCGTTAATACACATCACGTTATATGCATAAATGTCATGCCCCAAATAAGCGTTACCCAGAACAATCAGCTCTATGAATCACATGAATTGATGACGTATTGTATCGACGATTGTTATATTAAAACTATAGTATATGTACCGTACAATGTGATTAAGTAAATTGAAATGATTTTCAAGTGTTTTTAGTTATAATTAATGTTACGGTGTTGAGAGTCCTAAACTTCTTAAAATAATGTTGAGCGAACAAACTTTCCTGATGATCTACATTTTAGTGACATATCATCATAGGTGTCGGCTCTGGTGAGGTGGGGGAGGGGAGAGGGGAGGAGGTTCCCAATCATGGACCATGTCGACGCCCTTGCATAACATCGCTTAAATTATAACAAAGAGCAAATCGTCATAAATGTCTTGTCAGCGTCACATTTGGATCCGAGTAAAAGGTGTACTTACCAAGAAAGAGTTAATGACCGGATACCGAGTAGCAGTTTTACAGACCAGTGTCCATATATATATATCCAGTTTGTCTGCCACTGAAGTATTCCGTTTACGTGCATTTTATAAAGTAAACTTCGACATGCAGATATATATGTCATCATATGTAAATATAATTACACCGTTTTTCCACAATTGCAGGGATCTTGTCAGGTTCTACGCCAGTTAACTGCAACTAAAGCTAAATTACATTTGTCAATGAGTCGGCATAAATCTTCATCCAACGTCTTTCAACGGCTACCGTCTCGGTCATACTCAGGTGGGTTAAAATCACATTAAAGCAAGATGAATCATTGGGACATCCGTCATTAAGTCAAATTTTAATTAATGACATTTCATAATAATTGTTTTGCAAGTCCAGTCAAGTCAATACTCACTCACGGCAAGAATGTGAATTTAATGAAATCTATCACCAAGTCCGAATGAAATAGATTACTACATGTCCATTCTTGCCTAATCCAAATAATATAAGCACAACATCACTTTACCCCTCATCTAAAAAATTCGGTATTCTCATCAATAGGCCTACACTTCGTGTCTTGTAACTGTCAAACTACGGTTTTCATATATTTCATGATATGTCACCTACTAACCTATATGGTGTGAATATATGTTAAGATAACATTTATGATAAGATAGATGTCAAGCTTATTTGTAGATATTGACTTATGATCTATGTTCATCTGTTCATATGCTTTAAAGCAGCTCCGAGTCTATTATTATAAGATGATAACTGATGATGCGTTTTTTTAACTAAAATTAACACATGTACATAAATATGGCGACGTTTCTCATCTACTATAGTTATATGGCATTCCAAAGTTGCTATACAGTTACATAAACTTAGCGAAGAGAGTCTGATTCACACAATGTTAAATATGTGTTAATTAAAAGAAATAAGTAGAACAGTACAATCTTGTTATTGTGAACGATTAATTCCCGATTTGAAACAGGGGCTGGTCGCGCTGTGACGGGTTGATATAATGTTGATCATAACTCTAAATTTGGTTGAATAACGGGCTCGGCGGTTTATTCACCAATAATCCCAAAATTAAATGGGACTTACCTGTAAGTTGAAATTTGATTGGGATTCTACCGACGTATCACACAGGAAGAGGTAGAATAGGCAGCCAATTGCTATTTATTCATTAGGCTTAAGTCATAATTTTTATACTAATTTATCTTAAATGATTTTATCAAAACACGACTTTAGTCAAAGAACAGGCTATTGATACACAACTTTTACCCCTGCGCTTAATGTTGTTTTATTTGTATAAATGTGTTGTATTGCTATTTGACAGGTCGATCAATTGTTAGAATGACAGTCAAGGGCGGCCCTTCATAACCTAACACGGATACAGGGAATTTGCAACCTTCTTCTAATTTAAGGGTGGGCTGTTACGCCGCAAAATATAATAATTGACGCAAAATCTTAACCAGATATGTAATAACATTCTCGGCAAAATGTAATCTTAACGAAAAATGTAATAACTTTTGACGCAAAATGTAATAACTTTTGACGCAAAATGTAATAATCTTTTAACGAGTTATGTAATAACCTTTTGACGCAAAATGTAATCACTTTTGACGCAAAATGTAATAATCCTTTAACGAGTTATGTAATAACTTTTTGACGCA
>JAODAF010096534.1:0-10856 GCA_027574765.1 Molpadia intermedia | reverse complement strand
CATATAAAGGTCACAAGGTCAGAGGTCAAAATGATGATAGTGATGAGATCTGCAACTCCGTGGATTGCCCTCTTGTAGATTATATCTTTGATGACATGTATTACATGTCCCATAGTAATCTGTTTGCATGAGTATGCAAACTGCAAAGCCCATTATTCAATTACTTTCTTCTGAAACTAAATAAAAATACTTTTATTGAAGATAATCTTGCAAGGGCCTCGAGTATTTGCCAGTTTACATACTTTGTATATTATATAATATATATTTCATGTTATAAACATAAATCACAATATTAAAATGTCGAAAGTGTCAGTGTTCATTTTGGCATATAAAAGTTGTAAGACACTTCATTCGGCGTTCCATGCCACCTTAGTCACACGCACTAAAAATGACCACTAATCAGAACGCAATCGTTCATTCTTCGTTCATTTTTGCCTGTTTACGGTTGTTAATACTACGTGTACACTTATCATTTTCGCTGCCAATGTTAACTATCACGCATGAATATGCACCATTGTGGAATGACACATTCGGAAGTACAAAAACATCTTTGAGTAAATTATTAGGCACCCTAAAAGAATCAACCAGCGTCCCCTTTCACCAAACATTTTGCCATAGTAGGGGTGACACGTGGGAGTTTGGCAGGGGCCGAAGATACATATCTGAGCAGAGACTTTTTCAGGAACCTTTCGTAGTGATTGTCATTTCATGTAATGGAAATGTGGGGCCTTTATCCATGTTTTGAGAAAATTAGCTTACGTCATGATTATAATGACAATAAACAACGGGAACAAACTGGGGCCAAGCTGAATATGTTGGGCAACATAGGCGATCGGGTCCATCAATTTCTTGAGGCCATATAGGGGAATGTAAAATAATTATGTCTAGCGCTAACAATTGCTTCGACCAGAACAAAAGTAAATAGCAAATGTGGCTTTAGAAAGTCTTTACATATTTTGCTCATTATATAAGTAACAAAATACGACAGCGTCACTAACAAAAAATACAAAAAAAATAGAGAGAGATTTCTCTTGACAGGAATCCAACAAGTATTCACTCCTCGAACGACGTTTCATTCATTTTCGAGTAGTGAAATAAACGGTCACTCATTTCCAGGTCAATGGTCACTTTCAAATGTACCTCGATTAAAGAGTGATTTCTTGTGACAAAATTAGCCTATTGTTAATAACATGGTCTTCATTACTGCTTTATGATCAATACCGGTAATGTCAATACGAAAGCCACACCACAATCACAAAGGGTATGAGTAAACTTCAACATGTTACACGGACAGATGGACAAACGGGTGGTATCATATAGTCCGCTTAACATCCTGGGATCGAAATCGGGCATCCTGTATATTATACCGCTGTTTAAAACAGCTGTTTTGCAGTGGTGGATGACAAGTTGTGAGTTGATTGGTTTCACTTGTGTCGTCTTGTTTTCTTTCAGTGACATACTTATAGTTCGGTCGTATGGTCAGGCAGTTGTGGGAAAAAGGTTGGTCCCACTGATCAAAGACTGGGTAGTATTTACATCCATCGGACGAGGAAGGTAAATGCGGGTCACGGGAGCAAGATGGTCGAATTGAAGTTCTTTGGATTCGTAAATCGGAGTCTGATCATCTAGAGCGCCTGACAAAGAGTTACGACAAAGGTTATGCTTCCACCCATCCTGATCTTGAAACACTGTTTCAACAACTAGGTGAGCATGTCCATCGTATGAAGATGATTTACTATTCGGGAGCAGGATCGTATCGTTAATTACTGGCGGGGCAATATCAGCTTGCCAGATAAATCAGTGCCCGAATTTAAATATAAATTTGCCCGACAAATGAGCGTGAGCGTTTAGAGGGCAAGAGCAGTGGCGGATCTATGTACTGTGGCAGATCTCGTGCGGATACAGGGTTTTAAGAACAGGGACGCACTGTTTGTGAGGGC
The DNA here is from genome assembly GCA_027574765.1 of Molpadia intermedia. Taxonomy (NCBI): domain Eukaryota; kingdom Metazoa; phylum Echinodermata; class Holothuroidea; order Molpadida; family Molpadiidae; genus Molpadia; species Molpadia intermedia. Next base: position 8,916 of record JAODAF010096534.1, on the reverse strand, counting down.
GAAGCCCAAACCTGGGAGCTCCCCTAGAAACATGTTAAAGTTGTAAAACACAATTAGATGCGATTTCCTGGCATCAGCGCGAATCCCGAACATCATGAACATGCGAGGGTCGAAGTGTCTGGGGGCCTATCCGGAAACTAATTAAAATGAAATACCGTTAAATGTAACTTTCTGGCATCTGATATCCAAAAATGGTACATAGAGAAACATATCTTCGAAAGGCAGCGAGGCGTCGATGTGAGTATCAATGGCGCGAAGCTCCCAGCGGAGGAGCTGGTGGATGAACAGATATTGCATTGACCCCGGAAGGAAACCCTCCAGATCACCAAAAATGAATATTAGCGCCCTTGATGCTGTCCGAAGCAATAGCTACGTCTGTGCAGGGTTTCCCCAGAAAGTGTTTAAAATGTAACACTGTGAAATGCGATTTCGACTTGCTACTGGCGTTTCTATCGCAATTTAAGTGTTTTACTTGCATTGTTATCTATAATGTGATTCACCTGTTTCTGTGGTGGGGAATTGATTATCATTGACATTTAATGCGCGCACTCATAAACAACGGAAACATTAATGTATAGCTGTCACTGGGCCTGAGCGTGATGTAATATATGATGTGATTTTGCTGGATAAAGAACACGGAAAGTGAAAAATATAATCCAGAGACGCCAATCCAGTCACGTATTCGGGTCACCATCTCCTATATTTCGTGTCTTGCATTAGGCATGTAGACTCGACAAACACGCCGATCGAGTGCCTTTGTTAAAATAGTCATGACCACTACCAAAAACGAAGCAGGGATTCCATGATGGTTTTGGTGGGTATTTAAATGTACTGCATGTGATTTGTCATTTTTGGTTAAGAAATGGAAAAGACAATTCAATACCCAAATGTGTGATTGCGCCCAAAACATCGTGACCACTCTATCACTTCAACAAATATGAAAATAATCCATGCACGCGATTTTTCAGAACAAAATAAGCTGAAATTTTACAATTATTTTCATTTGAAAAATACACCCCACCCAGATCGCCACTAGTCATGCATTATACGTAGCCTACTTGAGAGTTCATATATCAGTAATAGGTAGACGTTAAACAGTACGGCATTTTCTTGGATAATTCGAAATTCTTAGATTTCATGGCCGGGACAATTAAGTTGGTATAATCCACTGATATGTAACAGTTGTCAAACATAATGCACGTAGCACAGATCCCAACAGCATAATAATGACAATGTACGATATGTAGCTACAGTAAATAACCTCGCCATGAACACCAATCTGCACCCAAGGTTTGCCGTTACACAACAATGTATTGACACACAAATATGCAAGGGAGAACCTACGTAATACGTCTGCTCTCCAAAATATCTGAAAAGAGGGTAATGTACCTAATTTGTTGAGAAAAAAACGATTGCCCTCGCGACGATGACATGTACAACAATACTCAAGAAGGCCTGCATTAACTAAAACGATCAGGCCTGTAGGTGTAGTGAGTAATAGAGCTGGAAATAGTATTTTAAATTTAGCCAAAAATAAACTTGGGTAGACCTACTGCGAGTACGGATTTCTACGGCCATATTAATGATTAATTGACAGAATATTCTAAGCAAGGTTGATTGATTGGGTGTTAGACTGCAGTTTTATGGATTCTATTTCGTATATGCTGCTGAATTTTACATACCATGCGTCAGAGATAAGCTATTAAACTACAACTTGATCACACTAATTGTGCTTGTTAAAGCAGTCAAATGATAATATAAATCCACTCATAAACAAATACATTAGACAGAGGACTTATTTTCTTACTAATTGAAATAGAATGGTTGAAGAAGTATAGAAAGGTAGTCACATCCCTTTTGTTTTGATAAACTCTTTCGGCCTTAATTTACATAATATTGTGGCCCAAAATTGTATAATTTAAAACCATGCAGATGACCTTTCTGCCACTTTTTTTAAGATGTATTAAAATGTATGGCCTACAAGTCTTCATGCTCTAGAAATGAAATGGTGGAATCATTCTAGACTTCTCAGCTGGCTACCACCACCTGTTTATGTTTACACGTCACAATTAATTTAGAGAAACAAGACTACCCAAAGTGTGAAAATGTTTACCGACAGGGGTTGGTAAATGCTTCTGTCCTGTAAACTTTGTTTTATTTTACCCGCCCACATATACTTGTAGATTTCTTTCCATAGATGTTTTGGCGCCGCAAGTTGGTGGGGGTCCTTTCTCCACAACAATCCCTAAACTCCATTTTGGGATGACTGAATCAAAGTGGGCATTTTGTTTTCGAATTCTGACAGATGATAAATAATAGATAACGCGGAAATAATGGAGATTAGATGCACGGTTTAGAGGACATTGTAATTTTTACAAGGATAGCGGATATATGGCACGGTTTGAGCCAAACTCAATTTAGCAAACTAATTCAATGAACAACAATTGGGAAGTTCTGTAAAAACTTTTACAAGGCTGGGCAAACCAACTTAAGGAACTTAGACAATTTAGGCTGTTGAATTGATAGTTATTTCAGTTCTCAAAATTCTTTCGTCAGAAAGAATTCTGATGGCCTTAACTGGTCCAGGTAAGGTAAGTTCGATGAAACTTCCAAGATGTACAGAGATACAGAGAGCAAAATGAGAAATCCAGAGACGATACCAAAACCGAAGAACACTTATCTTGATGATTGTCGATTCGAGTCCTTAGTTCCAAAAACTTTATATAAATCAATTTGAAATCAGGTTGCCGGGGATAGAAGTTTGATTCCGGGCATAGATCAAAGGGACGAAGCGGCTCAAATGCCTCATCAAGATTGTAACATATACATCATTGGTATGATTCTTCTTCGTCGTTCGGTCGTCGCATTTAATTATCTTAATTATTCGAATTAATCATCAAGTCAATCGGTTTGTTAATTAATTCTTTATTCTGTAGGTAATAAAAGTCAGTGTTCCAACCGATGAATGTTTCAGGTGAAATTTGGATCTCTTAAAAAGTAGACCACCCCCACATGATAACAATCAATTGGTCCTAAGCGAGGTTTGAACCCGCGACCCCCTGCTTAGTTTCCGGCGTTTCCATCGCTCTCGCCGAGCTCTCCACATGATGTACGTTATCAACGTGTCTCTTCATATTTTCAAGATATTGGCCTCCGTCTTTCATTCATTAATTTCGCGCTCTAGTTAATTATCAACATTGAGGAACTTGTAGGAAAATAGATAAAGCCATCACTCTGAGTTTCACAATATTTGTATCCGTGTGTTTTATTTTTATGACACGATTCCCAAAATAGAATTAAGTAAACTAGTAATGTAAAGTAATGTGCGTCATGTTGGGCAGTTAGGGGTGTAGGAGAAATGGCCAGAACGGATTTAGCTATAACCTCATGGCATAATTAATTGTATACGACGAAGTACACAAACACTTGTTCAGGGAGAAACTAATTAGACTACGTATCAGATATATACCTGTATCTGTAATATATTCGTCTAGTTCAATGAAATGAATTAATGATATCACTCTAAATCTAAGTTAGTAGTTTGCTCTATATATCAATAGCATTGTGGCACAGCTTTATGTACGTTACATTATAGCTTTCCAGTAACATGGAGTGTAGACGAGATAACATTAATGCTAGAATTACGTTGAAATAAAATATTTATAGTTGTTCTTATTTAAGACATTGAATTTTTTTCAAAGCTTGGTCAAAAACACTATAACCCTTTAATGTTGAAGTTTAATTATGAGTGTTGTCTGGAGGTCAGGTTTTACTCGTAAATTATATGCAACAAGTTGTGGTTATCTTTGCTGTATCTCATATAGAGAGGGGAGAAATGGCCGGGAGGGTGTTATAGGGGCGTATACGTTGGTGGGAGGGTATGCTACTATGTGTTTGTTTTATTTGTTTCTTCGACTCCGGAGTGTACTCTTTGTCAAGCCCTCGAGAGTTCTTAGTTTCACAACAAGTAAAATATTTTATTTTATTTTTATTTTATGTACGACGAAGAAATAATGAATGAATAGATGGACGATTGAATGGATGAATAAATAAAGAAAGGAATGAATCAATCAATGGATGACTAAATGGTGGCACGTATCTCAGTGCCATGTTCCGGTTACCATTTTGCTCGTGATGTTATGTAGAACGTATTGGCAACAACACTGTTTTTTAAGTCAAAGTATACAGTATAAAGCAGGGGTGCAACGACCGAGTCCGGACTCAAACTGGGTTTCGGCGTTCGGACTCTCGTCAGTTTTTTTATGGACTCGGAATTGGCCCGGAATGGGAGGTCTCGGAATTGGCCCGGAATGGGTTGCAACTGGACTCGGAGCCGATTCCACAAAAATAAAAATTACATGAAGTGGATTTCAGTTGTCTAATATTTAAAAGTTGAGAACCATTGTTCATTTGGAGTAACTCCAAAATATCCCACCGTCGAGACTTCCTAAAAAACTGAACGTGAAACCCAAATGTTTGATTACCAGTTACGCTCACCATCTTCCGAATGGAACGCAACAATAAGTTAAATACTGATTACCGTAGTTGAACTACAACATTTTTAATCGGGATGAGTGTTGGTGTTGCAATGAACGTGTGTGCTGGTTGCTAGGCGGCGTATTGCACCGATTGCCCAATATTCTAATTGGCCCTCCATGATCATGATGAAAGAGTTACATATATGGCGGTACTATAGTGATGATCCTTGATTCTCTGGTATTGTAAACTTGTCTATAGAGTGCTGTAACGGACTCAAGTCAGTTTTTTCCTGGACTCGGAATTGGCCCGGAATGGGAGATTGCGGAATTGGAATTGGCCCGGATTTAGATCCCTGTTTAGCAAGTGTTAACAGAGAATAAGGCAACAATGCGGTCAAGATACAAAACAAACCCCGAGGGTAAGGTTCGGACTTTAAAGGTTAGTTAAAACATTCTTAAGTATAAATTATAATACATATACCTTTATCGTGAACGAAACGATGCGGGCCAACGGCCCAAACAACGACAAACCCACATTGACTGCAACACAACACACCACATAAAAACGTAAAACCCGAAAACATACCAAAAACCTTGAAAGCACACGGCCAGCCCAAGCACGCGCCTCAAATATAATAAAACTGTAAAAAAATCAGATTTTGAAAGGTACCTTCAAACTACGATTTCGCCCTAATTCTGTAGCTTGTTTAGATTATGCCTAAATCCTGCCCAGGCTGATAAGATATGTCAGTTGACGTCACAAAATATATACACAGAAAATGTTTACGATACTTCAGCTCCGGGTACATTTTGGATAAGCTTTAAGATAATATAATAGCACCTCTGCAAACTACCCATACCGACAGCGACATACATTCAGTGTGTTACAAGTTTATTGCAGTTGTATTTAAATCGGTAGCTGGAAATCTAAACACGACAGATATGTCAGAACAATTCGGCCATTTCTATACCTGTTGGCAAAACATCGGACATAAAATCGAAATTCCGGTAAACCTTATTAACGATCGTTCATCATACCCTTCTGCAACTTCGTGCAAAATAGATTAAAATGCTTCAAATCATGTTAAACGCTCTGATAGGCCCCTGTCTAAACAAGTTAGTCTTTTATAATCAAATTTCATGCCCCGGTTTTGCTCAAAAATGGCAAAAATCTACAAATTTGAAGTTCATTCGTGAAGGTTATACTCTTCATTCAGAAAACACAATTAGGTGACGATATTGACAATGACGTAGTTTAGTAACTGATGTCAGAATTTTGTTTCATTGACGTGAAATTTAACGCTACACGTGTGTGTAAACCTTTGTTGCTGCTTTAATATTGACATCACAGAATTCTTTCTCTGACCATACTGACACATGCTTCGCGTTTTGTGGATATTACCAGTCCATCGCCCAAGGGCTTCATTGTTCTTAGCTTTCTCACCTGTAACCAATACAGAGAGGCACCGAAGCAAACCAAATTCACGATGGAAATTTGACCATAACATTAATTTTACTTGATCGATCAAATTGATGTGTGTGTGGTCAAATTGTGGATGTGATTATATATTTTATAAGTCGCGTCACATAAATCTACTACACGTATGTGTAATCTTTGTTGCTGCTTTAATACCGTCGAGTATATAACACAGGTGTCATCATCGTAACAGCTCAAGAAGCTGTTATTTATACCATCTTGTATATTTCTATACATCACTGAATACATCACATTATTTCATATTTACCACGAGTAAATTGAAAATAACAAAAATATTAAATATAATTATGATTAATTTATCACATTCACGAGTGTAACAAAAATGCAAATTGTTGCATAAATTTGGTATATTAAGAAACGTTTGTTTAGACAGCTGTCAAAATACGTTATTAAGTTAATTAACTAGTGATGATTATATAAACTCAATTTCATGCATCACTGTCTTATCACCACAAACACTGTCAAGTTTGTATATTTATATATCTTTATTTATTAATAAATCGATATGAAAGAGATAATGCAAATTATAACCAATACAATGGCGTGAGGAGGCGCGGAAATATCGGGTAGATACGGCTGACTTTGCAAGTGTGGGCCTACTGGTATATATGGGTAATTAACAAACTAACGGCAGCCCGTATATAATCAACAAAACCCCTCCCCCATGCACCCCCTCTCGCCGCATTCCAAACAAATATTGTCACAATAGTAATTTTTACAAATAGAAAAAATATAATAGTAGAGTTATGACTCCGTGACTAGATATCACTCTGGTTTCTCCTCCCCCTCTCTCCCCTTCCCCATCCACATAGTTTTAAAACGTTTCCTATGCCTGTATTTATCAAATTTATCTCAGGATATTGGCCTATTAACGAACAATGCTAGTCATTATTATTGTAAGCCGTCAATATTTCAAGTCAAATCATGCGTTTAGATCAAAATATAATTGTATCCGATTTCAGTACCGTATCACCCGGATTATTCATAAAATGACATGAACCTAATTTGTCACATTACATCGAACATAACAATGGTCGCGCTCGCCATGCATACCGTAATACATTAAAGTTGTCAGAAGGCTAATTTATAATCCCTACATACACTAGAAAGGGTTCAAATAATACTTGTAAATTTCACTCTTTAACTTTAAGAGTGTATGGCATGCTCATCATAATTTAATATGCCTATATACATAGAATTGACAGCGGGGTTGCCGGTTGGTGCAGCGAGGAAAGTCCATAGATATAACCTTTAAACTATGTTCCGTTTTTCTTCTATAAGCTACGTCAATGAAATGTGCAATGTGCCATCCAATTTAGTCTTATTTGAAATTGATTATAATCCTACCTATATAACAAAATAGACTAACCATGTATGCTGTGTGTGATCAATTTAGTTCCTTTGACTTTCTTGAATCTTGTCTAATGTCAATGTGCCTTTATTACTTTTGGAGGAAAAGTATATAAACAGGAAAAATAGGAAAATGATAAGGCATTTGGAGACGGTCCCAACAATTGCATGCTGCTGCATTAATTCCCTTTTATATGTGAATATACTGGACTGGGAGCTCCATCATGACATACTGATATATATACACAACAAGCCATGAATGGAATTTGCAGGACTACAGCCTTTAAACCAGAAACGCGTAACTTTTAATCACAACTTTACTATATATATATACTTCTCTTACTCAAAAGCATATAAAGAGATCTTTATCCGTTATTAAACCAACGTCTCCATATTTAATGAACATTCGTATTCTTATATAGGTCAATATATAAGGCCTATACATTGGATAAAGAATATTCCACAGGCGAAATTAATTTAATTTTTAAAAGACCTGAACATTATTTCCTTTCGGTTATTTTAAACCACAAAATGCCTCCAGACTATGAAGGATATAATATTAAATTACTCACTCACAATAAATTCCAAAAATTCGTCACTTTTGTACATCCAACTTTTGGTCGATTTAATTTTTTGAAAACACGATTTGGAAAACAGCTTCTGGGAAAATGCTTATTTCTTAGTGTAATAAAAATGATCGTGAGTAGAATTTGCGAAACATTAATACTTTGCCTGAAAGTCAAACCATGATACAAAAGCTATATTCAATAAGTAAAGTTGATGATGTGAGGTATTATTACGCAAAAGGCTAAAAAATATCCCTTTATTATCTTTATCGTACGTGCCTTTCATGTTTTCTTTCAAATTATGTAACCATATACAGAGGGATAGACGTGACATGTCTCACGTGCTGACGTGTATCGAATTTAGTTTCGAAAATTCGGTCAAAATTCAGAATTTCTGACATTGGCTGGTCAGAAAAGGCGCAGAATATGGTAAGACGGTCATGATCTGGAACATTGGGCAATTGGGGTAGTGTATAGTTAAGGACGGAAAGTTGTATTGAACATTTGGGGAAAGAGGGTGACACCACGTTTTTCCGAGACATTACTATACCATATACCGTAACATTGCAGGCTCCATCGGTTTCGGCCTTTTACCTGCATTTTTCTGTTTTAATTATGTTTCTTATGTTTGACTATCACGGAGGGATATATACCTATTATAGTTATATAGTACATTGCAACACTGCGATATCGCTGCATCACAATGACAAACCAGAAAGCCAAGAAGGCTTTGTGATTCCTTGCCATACAGTAGTTTCTTAAGTTTACCATTGTTATTTCTTGACTGCTAGCAAACAAAAAATGGATTATGTACGCACTATAATAATCTATAACGTACCATATCAAGTTTATTATATATTAACCGTCGAAATTACCATGATTACAAGTTTTTTTTATGATTTGACTTTATAATGACTCTTGACATGTTCCAAACACCAAAGGATTTATGTACTCAACTTAAGCAACACCAACTGTGAAATTAATCCAAGTTAGCAATTATTGATTTAGCCTGATTACAATGTTT
>JAODAF010096424.1:0-10856 GCA_027574765.1 Molpadia intermedia | reverse complement strand
TTAGAATACATGAACGGATTTAATTGTGTTCTACATTTCAATTGAAGCGGAGTGATATCAAGGTGAAAGGGTTATGACGTCAAACCTACCGTATGAATTATTCATTGAGAAATCAGACTCATATTTAAAGATTTCTGGCAAGATGTCTTCGGATAGTAACGGTTGAGAAACTTCAAAATGATTAGAATACATGAACGGATTTAATTGTGTTCTACATTTCAATTGAAGCGGAGTGATATCAAGGTGAAAGGGTTATGAGGTCAAACCTACCGTATGGATTATTCATTGAGAAATCAGACTCATATTTAAAGATTTCTGGCAAGATATCTTCGGATAGTAACGGTTGAGAAACTTCAAAGTGATTAGAATACATGAACGGATTTAATTGTGTTCTACATTTCAATTGAAGCGGAGTGATATCAAGGTGATAGGGTTATGAGGTCGAACCTACCGTATGGATTATTCATTGAGAAATCAGACTCATATTTAAAGATTTCTGGCAAGATGTCATCGGATAGTAACGGTTGAGAAACTTCAAAATGATTAGGATACATGAACGGATTTAATTGTGTTCTACATTTCAATTGGAGCGGAGTGATATAAAGGTGAATAGGTTATGAGGTCAAACCTCCCACATAGACTGTTCATTGAGAAATCAGACTCATATTGAAATATTTCTGCGAAGAAGTCATCAGAGAATAACGCTTGACAAATATTAGAATGCATGAACCGATTTAATGATGTGTTCTACGTTTCAATTGGAGCGGAGTGATATCAAGGTGAAATGGTTAAGAGGTCAAACCTCCCACACAGACTACCGTATTCGTTAAGAAATTAGACTCATATTTAAAGATTTCTGGCAAGAAGTCATTAGAAAATAATGCTTGACAAACTTTATATTTATTATATAAATATTATATTAGAATACATGAACCATTGCAATATATGTATTCCTTTTTGCTTCATTTGTTTTGGTTGCGGATTCATGCAAATTTCAAGTGGGCGCTCTGCTTTAATGTAAAATTCGAAGTTTTAACGTGTGGTTTACTTATTTCATGTTTGGTAGCCTACAACGTTATGTAGTGGTATTACAGGATTTTAATTAGTACATCATATCATCTCATTATTCATTGGCCAGGGCACCAGATAGAAATAAGTTACGTAACGTTTGTGAACACGCTATATTATAATCTCTTTGCCATATTTTGGCATAAATCTTCGAGTCAGTTGGCAAATTCACAGTAGGGCAATTCCATGGTTAACGGAAGGACGTTTTGACTCAATATACAAATTTCAAACAAGTGTATCACAAACACTGCAATTAATTACATCAAACAAATGTCACCATTGTATTACTATAAATACAAACTACAATTTCCACATTTTTTGTGTGTGAATACCCTTGGTTTATGAAATATGAATATTGAGGTCGGTAACGGAAGGACGGCAAAACGGACAAGGGTTTTCACCCTTACATGTGTAAACTCTGTGAAGTTTATAAGGCAAATCCATTTTAAATTTGAGAAATGCAATCTCTTGAGTATTAGCTATACTATATCACTTTTCATTTGAAATTAAGTGTTTCGGTAATATAAATACAATGCCTTAAGTGGATTCAAATTTGGTAACGGAAGGACAAAAGGTTTACTGTATTATAACCTGCACAAAATGTGATTTTACACTCATGATACAAACATGCTGAAATGTATAATGCAATGTGTAATCTAACTATATTGTCCAACAAAAGTTATAATGAAGAAAATATTCAAAATAATTACCTGTTAATTAACGATATAAAAATACAACTTTTTATATATTTACAAATACAAAACTTTATATTACATACCGGTATATCACTGCAAATCACAATAAAATTGCTGAAATGTATAATGCAATGTGAATACAAAAATATATCACTGCCAAAAAATCGAAACATTTACACTATACACTACTTCAACAAGTACAAACTTTTTTCATTACTTCTGTGCACTACATATCTTTCATGATCTTATTAATAATGAATAACTATATAATTATAATATTAGTAGCCTCAGTCAGTGGTTTACCTTATGTGGTTTACAGTAGATTTACTACAACTCGACCTGGTGGTATCAGAGTCATTGTTCTTCAAAAATTATCCATTTTCTGACTTAAATTAGATTTTCAGGTGTTGCTAACTATACAAGTTCAATTAAAATCAAGTTAATTTTTTTAAATCATAGGGTATTGTTTAGACTAACAATATAACAAACACAATTATAAAACATCCAAATAGAGGTTGTAAACAGCAACTACGGACATTTGTCATGAAATATGCCAGGAAATAGTAATATATGAACACTTAAAAGTAGTTTTCTATAAATAAAAAAAGATCACATAAATTACATGCAAGTGTCCAATAGTAGTTAATGCCACCCCTTTATAAATAACTTAATTTGCTTCTGGAACGGCTTCGCAGAAATTGTTTACTTTATTTTCTCCTAAGTGTTCTACGAGTTCAAAGTCCCCACATTGTAGGATGAAGATGAAGGATGAAGATTATACCAGATGGTGCTGATTTTGAGTCAGATGGCATGGAGCTTGTGTTCGATGGAGTGAAGCTTGAGTCAGATGGTGTAGAGTCCATGGTAGCATTCTCTGTTAGTACAAACTGCTCATAATTGTCGGAGGATGCATACATTGCATAGCGCACAACATGTTTTCTCACAGCTTTAACTGTGTGTGTGATATGCGTGTTATAATAGGCAAGCACTTGACATCTGCCCAACTGGTATCAAGGGTCTCCTTGTCATCTTCGACTTCTTGAGCAGGAGTGAACACAACCTGTATGGTACAGTTGCTCGTCTGGACGCCTCTGTCGCTAAGGAATGTGCATCATTGATAAAAAAGATCCTGTTTTGTTTGCTAAAAAGACACACTTTCGAAACGTGCATTCCTCGCAGTCCAGGTCGCATACTATTGTATCTATAAAATCGCGTAAGTGTGTCGAGATATCTTCTGACACAGTCTTTGTAATACATTCCAGAAGAAGTCTAACATTCTCATGGTATTTGCAGATGCAAGCATTGTGGGGGAAATCATGTGAAAGGCACACATGACTTGGTCTGAGGGATCAGAACTTGGATAAGCCTACTGGGTGATTGGGATTGTCCTGATGATACAAAGCATAACCGACTGGTCAGCTCATTGGAGCATGCGCTTTCCAGCCGGGAGGCCCGAGTTTGATTCGTGGCCGAGTCATACCAAATACTTTAAAAAGTGGAACCTGCTGCCTTCTCGCTTGGTGCTCAGCATAATGAGATTGGAATAGGGTATCATAGGAGACGGCTTGACCGTTGTGGTCATAGTGGCGAAATGTAAATTACGGAAGCATGACATTCTCTCAGTGTCCTAACCAGGAAACGCTTCTGTATGTATTCCTTGGATCCATTGCTCCTGAGAATGACTACATTTTTCGGTTTGGACTTTGCCATGAAATGTAATTGCGGCAATAGTAGGCAATCACAGCAGTACGTGTGGCATCTGAGATCTTATTTCCCCTCTTGTTGTATTCCATGTCAATGTCAGCTTGGGTAATGCTAAACCTCCGTAATAGTGTTCTGATAACTTTACTCCGTTTCCGAGGACTCTTTGGAAGATTGTTGGCAGCTCGCTTTACACTTTCCCAAAACTCTGTGTAGTTTTGTAACTCTGGTGAGGTATACTTGATGGTGATGACAGCTCTTGACGGAGTGACTATCTACGTTTTCTCTTACTGTCTCGTTCAGCTCTTCTCAAAGTCTTCAATTTTTTTAGTGATAGGTTTTTTCTTATTTGCGCACTATGTCTTTTTTCTTAATTACCTCATGTTCACCCTTTGTTTTCTGCCTTTCTCTGTACCTCTTTTGCTTTTCAGCTTGTGATAGAACCAAGTTCTGCTAATTAAACGGATACGTATGACTCCACAGCACCACAGATAACCGATGAAGAGCTCTCTGCACAATGCTATTTTTTCTAAACACAGCACACCTAAGATGTTGTTGTCTTTACACTTTACGGTACTGCATTAAATGCCAAGTGGACATTGATACTACATACACACCCAATGGGGCTCATTAAACAATAGGACAATTTGCAAAGTGCTTGAAGACTGGTTCATTAGCATAACAATCAGACCCTGTCAGAAGGTACTTTCAGTATTGTTCCAAACTCGACCAGGGTCAGGAGATTTTGGCACTGATAAGGATAAACCTTGTTTCACCCACCGCCACTACTTTTGTTAGATGTTTTTTAGTTGATAGTCCTGGGTGGAGTGTATCAAACATACAAAAACTTCAGGGCAATTTACAGAAGGAACTAGGGTTAGATGTTCCCACAGTGATTGTTCCTAACAAGATGAAGAACGTTACAACAAAGGTCAAACGAATGAAGAAATTAAAGGACTACCTGCAGTGATTAACTATTTTTTTCTTTCGTACGCTGATTTTGTTTTTGATTTTGGGGATTAGGGATTTAGGGTTTGGAAATATTCCAGTACACTCTCCTAGAAATCTTACGGTACACCCTCCTAGATAAAATTTCGGTACACCCTTCTGGAAATCTTCCGGTATATCCCCCTCCTGGAAATCCGGTACACTAAACAATAATATCGATTGGTGTACTGAATCAAGGATAATACCGTACTGCTCTGTCTAATCGTTGTGTTTGACAGTCGATAATTTCAATTCTAACTATTTATTAATATAATTCTTTCTCCTGTCCATCTGTAAAACATATGACTGGTTTGTTAAAGAAGAATATCGCATGTCGCTTACGACCTGAATATTAAAAGTATGTTTCTTTTAACTAACCTGTATCATATTACTATTGCACACGATTATCTGCCGTGCATGTTTCTATTGCCGGTGTTTTAGCACCGTAACCTACTACTTCTTCCTTACATTTTCTTATTTTTATACCATTTTACATTTCTTCATGCATAATTTTTTCTTCCTTGCAATTTAGTGAAATGTGAATGTTTCACAGAATTTCTCTCGTATTTACTTCAATTACATCGCAAGTTTATGTTTTCTTTCATTCATCATATTCTGTTTCTGTAAATCATTGTCGCTTCGTTAGAATGACTCATGTAAATTTTTAAAGCCATATGAGTTGTCTTTCAAAGCGACTTTGTTTTTCTTAAATATTTCTTATTTACAACGCCGCTAATGGACGAACGAACTGAACCAACCAATTTTCTTAATTAAGTAAACAATCCGCAGGATATTTTCAGGTTTGAAGTAATTGATACCACACTGGGGACCCCTAATATTACATTGAATTATATTGTGCAGGAAGCTGAGGCCGGTGAGCCCAAGATGAAGCATCAGAGAATGGCCGCTGTTGATGCCCTCAATGGACTGTCCACCGCTGGTAACACTTAGTTTTCCAGTAGTTAGCAAGAAGGTCCCGAACAAAATAAATTTCTTGCAGAAGCTCTCGAAGAGCATAACGAAAAGATATCGCATGATTTGAACAGTTTGACAGCGCTCCAAAGTTTGATGGAGCCATTATGTCAATTCAAACTATGGTACAAATTTGATAATGGGTTTAACGCAGTCATGGGGACATTTTCGTGAATTAACAGACACCGCCTTTAATGAGAATGCCAAACTCTATCGAAGCAAATGAAGCCTACGAGAATTAATGAAAATAACAATAAGACTATGAACCGGTATATAATTGCATTCCATGAAATGGATAAGCACAAAGGGTCCATTTTGGCTTGCCAACCTTGTGAGTTATCAGTCAGCAAAGAGACTCAATATTTTATTGTGGTAATTCATTTCCATTCCAATCCCTGTGTATGATAACATGTGGCAGTAGACTATTTACCCATTATAATCATTTCATTTTGCGGTTTCCAAATGACTGCGGAAAAGTGGCAGGGCCGGGCGAGTCAAAGGATGAAGCCAAGGTCCTGGAGGAAGCAGGGGTACAAGAGGAAGAAGAACTAATTGTTGCCCTTGCTCCTGATGAAGATGATGTGCCTGATCTTGCAGACAGATGAGGTGCAAGAGTATTACTCATAAGTTGAAAATTACATTATCTTCTCTATATATCTAAATTTTTATTTCGATATACATCATTTGACTCCACAGAGTCAGGACAGACTGACCAGGAAAGAATCAACGGATTTGTAACATTTCTTGGGATGCTGCTCGGTGGACGGCAAGATCATGAAAATAGGATGGACTGCATGGGAGGAAAACTCCTTATGCAATTTGGCGTCAAAAGTGTGGCAAATCTGATAGATTCAAATTACATTCACCGGGAACACAATCATCATATATGGCGATGATTCAACTGTTTCTTGATTTTTTATTGATGAATGGACATATTTCCAGTGACCAAAAGAAAGGTACACTTGCTGCAAAAAATTCATATTGCAATTAATTAACAAACGTAAAAAGGAAAGACTAGCAGAGTTAGAAGACGAGGAGGAAGAAAGCTTTATTTCTGGAGAACAGATCATGGTATGTATATAGTGCATCAGTTAGTCCCCACAATAGCATAATATATGAATGATAAGTATTTATCTGTGTATGATGGATCCTACAAACCGACGACGACTATTACCAGCAATTTACTTTAAAAGAAGTGAAATGTCTTTCAAAAATTAATTAAACTCCTCAACAAAAGAGCAGCTATTATTTTCAGGTACCATTTTTGCAAAGTGAAAATTTAACTCATATCACGCGGATGTCGAGAATTGGGGAACCCCTTAAAAAAGTTTTTTTTTTACGTGGGTCAATGTTGAACGTTCCGAAATGAAAGCTTTCTTGGCTTTATCGTTTGCCATGGGGATGGATAGGCGTGGGAATTACCTGACTACGAATTGGTTGCTCGAAATGACAGGTTTCAAGCAACTACATTATTGATACCAGGAGTTCTTCGAGAGAGCAACCTCACACCAAAAACTATAACAGGTTACCTGCGCTCGGTAAAGAAACTGTGCAACTTCTTGTCCATTTATCGTGAATATGGTCGATGTCTGGGTGTCAGCCTCTCAGCAGCCAGCCGGTCGACAATGGCCCTAAATGACATGATTTCGGGATTGGGAAACGAAGTAAAAAAACAAGAAAGGAAAAACAAGGATAAAATTGCAGAACTGCTGTTACCACCCGAGAGTGCAGATCATCTCAGACGAGCGGCCCTCAGAGAGGCTATTGACATTGCGCAACAACTTGGTACAACGCCTGCAACCGTAACGACCCAGACTAGAATGCGATTTAGAAACATACTTTTAGCCCTGCTACTGTTGAGAAGTGCGCACCGAGGATGTGTCATGTCGGGGGTGACATATATGGAGAATTTTTAATGACCATGGAGGTACGGCAGGAAGGATCAAAAAAGAAATCGTTGGTTCCTTGCTGAGAGGAATATTCCCCAAAATGTCTCAAATTTGTCCCAAAATATCAACCCTTAGTGAAGAAAATGTCGCAAAATCAACATTTGGCTCTATCATATATATAAGAGTATTAAAAAACTTTTTCTTTGCCCCATTTCTCTCAAAATAAGCATTTTTTTCTGATTTGACCTTGGGATCAGTTGTGGTTTAACAATGCTGGTTTAAAAACTACACAAGAAATCCTACTACCATCCTAACTGTGCTTTAAACCCCCAACAAAACTATGTTGTTTATCGTGGAACTGGCTTTATACACACGCATTTTTCACCTAGGGTTCCATTGGAAAATTTCAAGCAATTTTCATTGGAATTTGGTTTGGATTTCAAAACCAGAATATGCAGTATTGCGTGGTTCGTTGCTGCATTGGCACATCAAGTCGAAGAAAAAGAAAATATGTTAACCGTTTCGTCCTTGAAGAGACTCGGATTAAAACGGAAATTGAATCTTGAATTTTCGAATCCGCTTGAAAAGGGTTAAAGTTTTAAACACGGAGGAAGAGAAGATTTCTCACTTGATTGGTGAACTAATGGACATGGAGGATAACAATTTAGGGAATGGGGCCGAAGACGGTAAATCGCGGAAAACGATAAGATCTGGAAAAAGGAAAATAATAAACAAAGTGGAAAGGTTCAAAGTAAACGAATCAAACCGATGAACCCGATTGAAGTTTGGCGTACCCAAGGGAGCTTTACAACCGATCAAGAGAAAATTATTGACAGATGGTTTAACCGTAAATCACCTGAAATATTTATATTGACGTTTAATAAGGCGGAGAGGAAAAAGTTTGAGGCCAACGCAATGATATGAACGAACAAGGACGGAGGTTAAAAATTATTTCCTCCAGGCGGTTCAAATTGGTACCAAATTTTGCAGAGGAGCTATTCCAAGAAGGGAAAGAATTGTCACAAACTTGAGTGTGCGCCACGTGCCGAGTGGATTTTAAGAAAGTGCCCATGACCAGCGCCAAAACATTATGTTGTGAGTGTGAAATGTGTTTTATGTGCATTCATACCATGGCGCTGGTTTACGAAAACAAATATTCGGTCACCCGGAAGCGAGTCGACTAATGGTTTACAGTAACGTAACTCCCGACCCTGACGGACATTTCGTTCTCAAGTTATTGCCAAAATACTAGTTTTTGACCTTTGGTGACCTTTTATGGCAAAAACAATAGGGCACATCTACACACTATAGTGCATCTGTATAGTAAGAATGACAAACTTGTAATGTTCCCTTATTGAATTATCGCGTACCGAAGCCAAGAGTCACACAGATATTCGTTCACACATACATACACACATACACCAAGTTGAATACATAGGTTCCTTTTGCTTTCAGCAAGGAACCAAAAATGGATGGCAGATAAGTAAGCCAAAGGATTGCAAATGTGCAAACTAAATAATCATAGCCATATTCAAGATTGTAGACTATTATTGTAGATTTTTTGGCCCGAAAAGTACGCAGAATTAACCCTGAGCTCCATCCCGAGAAAGCTGTAAACCTTGAAACACCAACAAAATTTTATTAATGTACCCTCAGTGACCATAGTGTGTGGAAGATGCCTTACTAGTTTATGATTAATATTTAAATATCAAGCTGAAAATATGTCATGTGACAGCTTCTATATGCAAGACAACTTTGTTAATAGGAAACTGTGGCGGTGTGTCCAATCTTCTTTGTACACAAATTTGCTGTATTCAATAATATTACTTACTTAACCATCAGCTTAGAAAGGCTGAAAAACTTGAAGCCATCAGAAAGCTTTATAAATGCGCATTGCCTAATTGCATGGTTATACACAATATCCTGAGTGTGTGAAAGATGACCATGACTGAGAAGATTTTTTTTCTTCAGTAGATTATAAGCACTATAAGTGTTTTATTCAAACTGACCAGGGAGAATACCATCCAATCAAAATTGATTTAAACATTTACAGCAAGCTGGAAATGTGTCTTTCATTAACATTAACCTTTCATTCCATTTTCACATTGAAATTCCCATAGGATACACTGCGACAAGATAACTGCAGCAAAGAAAGTAACTGCCATACCAACTGCTGTGCCAACCCAATCCTTGCTCCAGTATTTTTTGTCACTTTCGTCCTGATGGCCCAGTTCGTCCTGGTCAATGTTGTCGTTGCGGTGTTGATGAAACACCTCGAAGAATCCCACAAAATGGCTGACAGTGATGAAAATGACGACATGCAAGCGTTAGAAGATAAGTTCAGACTGGAGGCCACCGAGGCAGAAATTCCTACGGATGGGATCGAAGAAGAGGTAATGTTCGACAGTTTCTCTAAGTTTTTGTTTAAGGTTTTAAGGTTGTTAATTTAGCATGTTTACATGGAAATTTGATCACAGCCATATTTGAAATTTACAAGGTATCAAAGTTTCATTTATGGAACATATATCAAATATTTGGCAAATTAAAGAAAATGATGCCATTGGTATTTGCCAATTGAGCTTTTACCTGGAAGTGAATGAATCACAACATCAAGAAATATCCATATTAGTAAATTAAGTTTGTGTTAGTTTAAACTAATATCTAATATACCAAAATTAGGAATGTCAAAATGCACATTTACCAAAGACCAAATCAAAGGCATTTCTGATTTCTGTAGTCCTACTGGTTCATTCACCATAGATCAGACTGAGACAGAGAAACAACCAATATGATATTAGTTTAATTTGATACAGTACAGTAGATAATTTTGGGGGTGGGGTGAGTGACCAAACTTACAGGTATGATTAAAACTTGAGGTATTCACTTAATATGCAACACATGTTTATTTATTCACAAACATCCTCTATTTTACTCTGAGTGTATTTATAATCCATTATTAATACTTTGTTTGCATTATCTTACTACTCGAGACAGCGTCTGTTCATATATTTCTCTAATAACTTCTAATACTCTTCTGGATTGCTAAATAACTGTAACCCCCGGTGATATACTGCTCCTTTTGAGATTATCTAATAACTGCCATATCTGGGTGACACTATTGTCCCTTTCATATTTCTGGACTGCTAAGTAACTAACCCTAGGTATTATACTAATTAGATATGTCATATTCTGTATTGCTTTAATAACCATGTAACCCCTGGTGACACTATTGTCTCTTACAGATTTCTTATATTTCTGGATTGCAAATTAACCCTAGGTATTATACTAAGTGCCATATTCTTTACTGCTATAAAGTAAACCATAGCCTCTAGCCTCTAGTCACAGTGACACAGTGGTCTTCCGATCTATATTTTCTGGATTGCTTAACAACTGTAATGCTTGCATGGGCATGGATCATGGGGGGGGGGGGATGCATACCCCCACTTTTTTGGAAGGGGGACACCACTCATAAAGCCCCCCCCCCACTTTTTTAGATAAAACAAAATCAAATGTAGTACTGTCACTGTATGACATTGTGTTTATT
>JAODAF010096423.1:0-17752 GCA_027574765.1 Molpadia intermedia | reverse complement strand
TCATAGGTCAATGGATTTGGAATCGTCCAAGGGCGGGTACACTATTGAATA
Organism: Molpadia intermedia; assembly: GCA_027574765.1. Taxonomy (NCBI): domain Eukaryota; kingdom Metazoa; phylum Echinodermata; class Holothuroidea; order Molpadida; family Molpadiidae; genus Molpadia; species Molpadia intermedia. Next base: position 17,701 of record JAODAF010096423.1, on the reverse strand, counting down.
GGGGTGCCCGAAATGACGTGACTACAAATCCTCAACAGAGGGGGATATGGAGCGACCGCCACTCACCCATTCTCTGGCAACATATTTCGAATTCAATTATAACAATACATATTTGTAAAATAAACAAGCAATGAACGCAATATGACCGCAAACCTGCATACTGACAGAATACAGAATCACAGCACAATGTTGTATGAAAACCCATGCAAATATACAAAAATCTGTATATAATTTCGAAAGGCAGAGGTAGGGAATCTGGAATGGTGAAAAGGAGCTTTGACTCCATCAGGATTCTAACTCGGAACTTCGACTACCGCGGTATCTGTGTGGACGCTCTATACCAACTGATCCATAAAGCCAGTTGATCTTCACCACCACGCTTTTCGGATATCGATTCAAAGCTCTCGAATACTTATATATGGTGTATAGTGAGTTATGACTGGACACCCTTACCCACCTCCAGCTCAAACCCCACCCTTAAATGCGTTTCTGGATCCGTCATTGCCCTAAAATATAACTGTGGTTGCAGTTTGACGGCATGTTTTCAGTAAATAATTAATGTTAGACTGATCACTGTTCTAGTGGTATTTTGGTAAAAAAATAATACCGATTTCTTTAATAACGAGTCACCTTCTGTCCAGGCAAAACAAACATGACGTGCTATGCAACATGATGCCATATGGTTAACATCAGGCCATCTGAGCAAATGACAAAACTACACGGCACGACAAAAATGGGCTAAAACAATCAACACTCTAGTTGCAATTAGTCACCCAGCCTCGAAATATCGAATGGGACTTGAGTATTATATGACAGAATTAGAACATTGACATTCTTTTTGGAAATTGTTTGGAGATTGTTGCAGACATGTAGCCAGAAAATGCATTTTTTCCGGGAGAGCAAGCCGTATATATTGGGTGCACGTGACATCACTTTTACATATATGGCTCCAGTTGGGGGCACGTATATATATATATATATATATTATATGTATTGAAAAAGACTTCAGGGAAGTCGAAATATCTATTTTATATTATTATATATTTGTTTAGAGGTTTCTTGCCTCTCGTACTCTGATTGTCCATCATCCATCATTGGAATTTTATATACATCACATTCTATATTTATATAAGGAGTACACGTGGAAACCATTTTTATTATTATATGTATTATATATGGTCCCGGTGACTGCGGCCTTGGATTGATGTAAGGTACGCGTCGGTTTGATTTCACATCTGAATGACATTGTGCCATTGTGCGATAATTGAAAGTGAACTAGAGAAGCTTCAAAAGTGATGTTTATAAAACATGACGAAACGTTGTTATGGTTGAAAAAATAAACACGATTCATAGCTCAATACGTTACGAACATCGACTGATACACAAATTGGTGAATTCTTGTTAAAGTTGAATTTCATTCCCACTTCCTAATATATAGTCAAAGAAGTCCTATGAAATGTCGGCATAAACAATATTGTTAACAAATTTTTCACAAGTTTCATAAGAATCGCCTCGGAAATTACCATTTTACCGCAGTACCTAAACCCATATGAAGCACGTACTCCCATTGGGCACGTAAATTTAAACCTACTCTTCAAAGCGTCCCAAAGGAGAAAACAGTCCAATCAACTTTTCCAGTTTTCTTATTCAAATAACACTCCCTCCGGAGTAAAAACAATATATATCTTCTTAATGCTCGGATAGCATTTCGGTGAACATTCTACCGATCAGGGATTCTTGAAGTGCTTCCTTTTCCAACAGAAGAGGAACTGGAACTTATGTTACAGTCACATAATAAAATATTAAAAGTACTTTTTATTACCTTTCGTGTATTCAAGTGGTTTAAAGAATGTGCATGCCAAATTATATTTGAAACTCAAAATTGTATCTGACGCCGATATAAGAGGTAGTGTATAGTATGAGATAGGCTTATATACACTTATGTTTGATCTGATTAATATTAACATCCTGCATATCATAACTATATCCTCCAGACCCTACTCCCACCCACCCACTCAATCACACATCCCTAATTGGGAAGTTATTCATATTGATATTATCTATAAAGATTATTATTAATCTGCTTACTTTTTATTTACATTTATTTACAACTATATAGAAGCTATATCAGCAGATTTAGCTATATCTATCAAAGTCCTGTTCACATTTGAACGGGTCCATGACGGTAGAGTAACACCAAATACACTAAAGTAACATTTAAGCCCTAGATATTGATGACGTATCTTTATAAATCTCCGAGGGAATTTCTCTAAACAATCGAAACATTATTAATGATGTTTTGCAAGATAATCTAATTATAAGATGGTATAGTGCACCAAGAATACTGTAATGCTGTCATGGTAGTCGCCCAAATGCGTACCTGGTGAGTTTAATACATGTCTAGTTTTCGTTTACTGGTATATTGCTCCCACCTGCAGGTAGTGTGTTATACATATTGGAAAACGTCAAATTGAAGTTTGGAGCTATTTTTTACCCATATCAAAATATCAAAATCATTATCAGAAGAGCCAATGGAGTTATTTACAGTGCATTCAAAGTGCATTCAAAGTAGTAAGTTGCAATTTAGTATAACGTAATCTAGTGGCGCAATTAGGCACGTGAGTCTTTACTCGGGTCCCTATTCTTTACTTCTATTCGTTTGTCAGTGGACTCTATTACTCTGCGCCTGAGTCTATATTTCTCTCATCGTGCAAAGTTGATTAAAACTGTGAAAGTGAAAGAAGGTTTATGATTGATTACGGTCTTATTAGAGTAAGTGTAAAAAATAGCAAATAATTGCAAAAAGGAACCGCAAAATTATGTGAGAAATAGGTGTAGTGCATGTTCGTCTCTGTAACAAAATATAGCATTGGACATAGAGTATCATTATGAGATTCGATAACGTAAATATTTGCGTAAGAGGTTTCGGTGAGGAATATTTTAGCAAGAATTAATGCTCCTTTGTTGTGAGACATGCTTACAGTACATAGACATACATGTATATTGCCTCTCCAGTCGGTGGATATTAACCTATACCCCACCTCCGCCACTTCTAGTGTATAGTATAAATAACCACTGTACAACCACTGTAACACATGTTACATGCCAGTTACCCTGAAAAACCAGACCTATATATCATTGTCTCAAGTTGCGAAATGGTTCTCTAAAAAAAGTTGTGAGAAAAGTAGGAATATTGCTGGTTAAAAATATTATATCTATTTTAAATATACGTGTTAACTATGTGGAAATATAATATCAATATATAATTTTAAGCTCATTAACCATCTAATTAAAGCTAGCACCTTGCCCCGACACTAATTATCAAGCTGTCAATAAGTGTTCAAAGACGTGAGTGGAAGAATTGCCATACTCTCACGTACAACAAATAGTACGATACGTTGGACAGGCCTGCACCAACGTAACATACTGATGCAATTCCCATGCTATCATGTCAATAATCTCATTTTAATCTCAATATCCATCTAATTTGAGCTATCACCTTGTCGCTGACACCAATAATCAAGTTGGCATTATGTGTTCAATCGGTGACGATAGACCCGCACATACAGCGAGTGACGACACGATGCCATGAAAGATTAATCCAATAGTACAAGTAAAAAATACGTGTACAGTAACTGTATATAATAATCTACAGCCCATATGGGAATATATATCAACATTATATCACTGAAGAGAAGATAATGGACACATATATGTATCTACCTTGCAACTTGTCTACGTTCCATATTAGTCAAAATTACATATTAGGTTTTGCAAACAATTCGCAAATTAGTGATCGCTTTCGGCGCTAAGCTATGTTCATAAGCTACCGTTAACACAGATACATTAATATAGCTGTAATTAAAGCCATTAAAATATCTTGTTCAGCTCATTAACATGTTTGATGGAATTGAAAAATGAAAGAATATTAACTAAGCGCAACGTATGGTATAGCTTCATTAAACGCTTAAGCCTAAGGGCTTATCATAGCTACATGGTTGGTATGCGCATAACTGTGGATATGTGTTTACCACATGCTGTAACACCACTTAAAACTCAGGATCACTTGGGAAGTTGAGATCAACAAAGGCCATACGCATTCCTCGTTGAGGTCGATTGCCTAGAGCAAGAAGAGTATCAACACGATTTTATTCTATAGGTTATTATTGAGCTCTAACTCTAGTTGTAATTATATGATTCCGTGGACTGGTTCATTGCATGCAAATGAAAACAAACTTCCCAGGGTACGTGATGAGAGCGGAGCCTTTGCTATGAACACCTCCTTCATTTAATTAGTTTACTAATCATGATATACGAAGCCGCTATTTACCGTATGTGCCTATTGTAAGAGCCATGTGCCACCAAGCCTGTTATATACCTTCTTACGCAACGTACAAATTAGACCTATGTACTCTCATGTATACCTATATTTACTCAATGGTGAAAACTTGCATTGCTCTTCCAAAAAATTGTAACACCATATAAGCGACCTGATTTCATACCCATAAGTTATGCTTATATTACCCCGCACTCAACACTCATTGATGCATGTACATGCACAGATGGGCACACTTGGCTTGCAAATATTGGCTTGGATACTTGAAAATTATAGGGGGTGCCAATATATTTTGCATATATGCTTTCACTTTTCTTCATATACCAAGTCACAAAGACATTACTTCTTCCCGTATTATGTAGTTCGTTTTTATTGATACATTTGTTGTAATGTGATGGTCTCCCAATCCCCCATGCACCCACCCCATCTAACCTCACTCTAGTCACTTATAGGTCACAACCCTACCGAGCGGAACCAGCCATTGATAAATGCAAGCCTAATTGATTTAAAAGTCGATAACACTATGTTTCTGCATACCCAAGTCCTCAAATCCATGTAAAATACGGTTAGTCTCGATCATAGAGTGTTCTGTCTTCTATGAAAAATATGTAATATGTATATATTCTTACCTAACGCCTAAGGCTACTACCATGTTCTAGGAATTTCACTCTATACTAATTATATAAGTACGGTAGTTAACCAATATCCTATGTTTATTGCTTCTCTAAGGGAGACCGTAAATGAAATGCGAAAGACCACCAAGTCTTTCCAAACTAAAGCGGGTATGGAATTTAATGAACATTCGCAGGCTATAAATGCACTTTAGACTGCATGCTGTTAATATATGGTTATTTACATATTTACATGAATATGAATTATGACCTGCATCGTATAGTTTTACAGACTTTCAAATTGAAATTGAGATACAGACGCAATGTACGTTATGGTCATGTGATGACTATAGCTTATTAAATGAAGATTATTATCAAGCAATACACATGGATCCAAAGTCAGCATTGACAAGTGCATCAAAAAGTAAGATTCACTGCTTTGTTTTCGTTTCACTTTATACTTCATTCTTAATTAGTAGCGTTACTCGTGGTAAACGAGCACAAGTCTTCTCACCTAGGAACACAGAAAGTCTGACACTAATTGATTATAGTATAACATACATAGACGACTATATTCTCTCATAGGAATTATGTTTATGGTATCTATTGATCTACGCGTGAAATTCAAGTCTAGTCAATTTTGCACTTGGTTGCACATATAACACATACGAAACGCTGCACTGACCTTGCTTAGATATCCTTGAATATCTCGTCACAGTTGAAAGATGTCAGTAAATCGGCACGATATATGAGAGACCCAAAGAGAACACCAATTCGGTTGTAGGGGAATTGTGTCGATATATATACCGTGTATGAATTTACGCTGATATGAAAACGTACCAGGACCTGTAAAGAACAACCAAATGTTAAATAAATAATATAAAGTATGGTATAAGAGATGAAACCATTACTTACACGAGGTTTTACCTTTGATTATAAGCTATATTACAGTCGCGTATTTAAGTTAACCAGAAGATTCAATGTCCACCACGCAATTCTCGAATGGGGATTTTCAGAGAGATGTTAACAGAATTTCATACCGAATCAATGCGTAAAATTATATATGGTTAATTAAAATTAACATATATATGGAACATATGATTTCGTCATCGGTGTTATACATTTGTCCATCCTTGACAACCGTATATGTAAGGCAGCCAAACCTGTCCGTTTATTTAAGTTATTTATATTAGAGTTAAAAGGTTTCCTCGTGAAACTTTCAATTGAATAGTCCTCAGTATAAAGGTTATAATATAACTTATTAATAACTATTATAATCAGTTTAAAAACACTAAATATACACTTCACCGGACAATTTCGCTTTTTCCTTTTAAGGAGCTACTGTGACACCGAATACAGAATGAGCCCCATGGGAGCGTGGCGGAGTGGTTGCATGTTTTGGATTGCAATCTTAGTACGGTACCTATGCACTTTGTCTGAGGTGATTGAACATTACAGTTTTGGGCATGATGAGCTCCACCCGAGATTCAATGTTTGTTTTGTTGTTGCTGCTGCTTCACTTGGCTTACTTTCCGGGGTTCAACAAAGTAGATTACTTCGATCAAAATCGTGACAACCTGTAGCTTTCACCTCTGACCGACCTTGCAAAAGTGGTTAAAGACTGCTGCACTCACGGCAATCCGGACCATAGTGGCGTTAAATGACGGTACCAGGAGCACGATGGTATTGATTATTACATGTCTGTATTTTGACAGTGTGGTTGTCATCCATGGTTGCGCAGGGTTCAAAACCTGAGCCTTAAGTTCAACAAGGATTCAATGACATCATAAACAAGTTATCCAAACGTCAATGCTATATATACTGCTACGACTACTCGCACCTTGCGAACAAGGAGTGTTTCAGCTAGGCAAATGAATGATGCATTGTTTTTACTTGTCACCGAGGCTGCCAGGTTTGTCACGGAATGTTTGTTGTCAGGTTTGTTGAGTGATGATATTAATTCGGTGTATATATAATGTACCATGTCCAATTTGCATTGGTAAACCGGACCGAGGAATGAGCAGTGGCACATCTGGATGTTTTACAAGAAAAAACTTTACAAGATTCAGCAACGCGTGTTTCTCTATAGAAATACTGTTTTCCAGATATTCGAGGCCCAAAATACACGGAAATACCCTGAATTGAGGGGATGACATTTGCCTCGGTCCTTGGAACTTTTAGATTTTAATCTATTTGTTCTTATTTATAACATATTAGTACCGTACTGTGTATCAATCTAATCAAGAGTTACGTTTCCTTTCCGGCTCTACCAACATTACTTACATTTCAATTAACTATAGTCAGCCACAAATCTTTCAAATAATGAATTTGAACTGTACTATATATTAATATTGATAATTAATCGTATTTTACGCAAATAGAAACGTAAAACTCCCCAAAACGGAATTTATGTTGCATTAATGTTGTGGCAATAAACAACGCTGTCATCCACACACCAATGATGGAAGTTTCCATTAGTGAATGTTCGCTTACAGACGATCTATTTCCATCCATTGTAAATATCAACCACTGAATTTTCGTTATCATTTTAGGCTATACCCACCATGAATCATGCTGTTCTAATAAGTTATTGCCAGACATGTCGATAAGATTAATGTGGAGCTCTTTCATCATTCACTGAAGTTAATATCTTCTCATATCTCATACAGCTAAGATTTATTATTGACTGATCTTTTCAACGTTATTTTGGTATTGTGTACGTGTTTGCTACTATCTACAAAGGAATTGGAAAAATCGTCCAGGCAAAATATTAGAATTAATAGCAAATGAAAACCGTGGCACTGGGTATATACATTTGCATTTACTAATCACATTTCACTGCTGGGTCAGCTAAAAGTATGGCGAACCGGTCCTTTGGTAGACGTACGGACATATTATTATAGTAAGGAACAAGTCAGAAATGCATTCATGAATTTACCGAATACCATATTCGATGTGTTAAAGCACTTTATTTAAAACTAAATCGACAGTTTTGATTTTGAAATTGTCTGTTAAGTTGGGCTTATCGGGGCATGTGACATTTCTTCATTGTGTTCGTTTTTGACAGGTTCCTTCCTATACTATGTGGCCAATCACAGGCCCACCCGGGGACGAAGCCCTATAGTCCCATCGGTCAACCATGTATGGTATCTAACCTCACATTGTTTATTGAAACCGAGCGCTCTATGGTCCAATTTCAGGAATTCCTTGCTGTTTTTGCAGTTCGAGTCTCGCCATTCACCGCGTCGCGTATTAATTTTTGCATCGGTGCTAATTACAATTGTACACTTCCTCTTAAACATTAAGCGCTAACGTTGAGTAAGAAAAGGGTATATGTATCATGTCTGAACTACGGTTAATACACACTGCTGTTATATAAAGGGATATGTTCAAGCGAAAATTGCTAAACGTTTAGTCGTAGTCGGTGAACTGGCTAATATTGTATATACAATTCATAAATAACACACGCATAACACACGCACCGAAGCAATGAAGAAATATCAATACGTACAAAATACTGTGCATTAGGGCAAACCCGCCGTAGCCAGGACTTGTGAACGATGGGTGGGAACGAGTTGGTCAGTGCCGGAACGAAGTGTCCGTGTTACCCTTTAGGGCGACACGTTTGGCTGACCAATTTTGTAACACTAAAACTATTGTGAACTTACGACAAGGACAAGTGGATAGGGCAGTGTTAGGGTATGTTAGGTTGGCCCAATTATGTTAATAACACTAACCGTGCCTAGGTCTACTGTTATCGGACTACTGTTGGGCTATTGGACATTTTAACCTACATGTTGAGAGTGACTATTATAACTATAGTATATAGTGACGACCTGAAAAAATACTAAAATTGTTGGAACGGTTGCATTTGATAGAACAGGTTACTTTATACTATTTTGTACACATTTCTCTTCAAAAATCCCAGTTTTTCATTCTTGAAAATACCTACCTTTTTCTTCATAAATGACTAAATATCACAGTTGGTAGCCACATTATTCATGTTGTAAGCCAGTGAACTTGGTTCGCGAGGCTTGAATGTGTTTTTATGTAAATAATTTCGTTCTATTTTGAAATTGTCTCCTATAACTCATGTTTTCAAAAAGGTTCATTGGATTTACAATATATATTGGAGAAAACTAGTTCATTACTAGTTGTGTGTTTACTTCAAAATGTGTCAACGAAATATATGAATTAACTAATTGATTAACTAATTGATTAATGGTATGCATAAATGCCCATTGGGATCAGTTAGGCCCGGGCCCGGGCCTTAATCCGGCACTGCATATTAATTCAGGCCTATACCTGAGCGGTAATAATAAATTGAACGTCGTAAGCTTTTTAAGAGTGCATAGCAAGTACAAACGCTTCGCCAAGAGAAGTTTGTTTCTCATAATATCACAAAGAGTTTGCATCGATTTGTCTTCTTTGATGAAACACTGCGGAGAATCTTGTCACTAATAAGCTGATGATAAGAGTTTGATGTACTCTAGACGATCAATATGCATCCTATATCTTATCATGCTTGAAGCTACTTTGTTATTTGTCAAAACTTTGAATAGATTCCTTTTCATAAAGATAGAATTATACAGACTGATCGAGTGTATTGTATTGTATTAATAGGTATACATACATTTTTGCTGGGTTACGGTATATTACATATACTATAATATATGACAAGAATCACTAGGTAATATTTGTTACTAATAAATTTATTATTAAGACATTATATCTCGGTGATCAGTGAGTATTGCTCTCAGGTTGAAAACTCATATGTACGTCTCTTCAGCACGTACTAATGTGGGTAAATTGTAATATTGTAGGCTACTCAATATCGAGTATGTCCACCAGGCATTGGCGGAGCTAGCCTTGACCCCATTGGGGCGACCATCCAACCCCGCCCCTGGCTCTAACTCATCCACCAGAGATACAAGAGACTTCGTATCCATGGAAGTATAGACATTTTGGACAATCTTGTGTTCATATTAACATATGCCATAATATGATAATTTATCCTGTTACCATTTAGACGACATGAGTTTAGCAACCTGATCATAATTTATCTCCTCCGTCGCTGAAAGGAGTAGATAGAAATGCACTTAGTAATACCAGTCAAACGTCCAGCTGCTCTGGTTAGCGGATGTAACAATTACAATCTTATGAATTTTATTTCGCCTAGTGGCATTGACAGATGAACTGATAATATCAATAAAAGTTGTGTAGTAACTTATGTAGTACTGGAATTATTACAAGTACTGATATACTTGACATACCATTTGCATATTTCGACGTATCTGATATCGCAAAAGGAAACGATATCGGAGATTTATGCTGGAAAATTTATGGTAGATGAATTTTACGATGGAGCAAGCGCAAACATACGGCAGTCTACGGATAACAGATGTTCAGCGTTGAGTACACCACATAATCGTGACGGTGACATTAATTGTTGCAAGTTTTTTCATGTTCCTCATCTTCCTCATCTCATCAAGTGTGGGTACACAAACCAAAACAAACAAGTTCGTCGACACTTTGGCAACAATGAAAAAGTATATTATTAAACTCTTAGAGCATACAGACCTAATATTTGAAAAATAAGACAACTTAAACATATTTGTACCTCACTACACTTTCGCACACTGTTTCACAATGTTACTTTTGTGCTATATGTATTAGAAGACTGTTATCGAAAGGTCAGTTGCGTTTCTTGTTCGTTCTGAGGAAGTTTTCCTTGCTCGAACAACTTTAATGTTTTAATGGTATCTCTTCAAAAAGCTCCATCGGAACCACTAAAGTAATTGTAAATGTCAAAGAGAAAGATTTCAACTTGAATGTCTAAAACCAAAACGTGTCGTTTTCGCTTTTTATGTCATTAAACCACTAATCGAATTTGGAAAGAGATGAGAAAATATCCGAATGTCAATTTGAGCTTAATGTCCATATCGATGTGTCTTTCGAAATGAACATTTACAGAAAAACTTGTCAAGTAAGAATTGGGTAAGTATATATTTTACCAACATATATTTCAGTTACGGTGTACGGAATGCCCAAGTGTACGTTAATACCCGTATCATGCGCGAAGTAAATTGGTAAAACGACATTGCCTAAAGTCTACAGTTATCGTCAGCAACCTGAAATCTAAACTCACCTAGTGGCACAGGAAGCTCTTTGAAATTGGAAGGTCTCCAGGGTGAGATCGAGTTGGGCAATACCTCAATATACCTCATACATCGATTTTGTTAGTAGAGATGATGGAAATCTGAGGAAGGAATTGTGTTTATTCTTGCGGCCTATTGTGGGTTTTTATACTGTCCTCATTATACCCCATATGGGACGTCGAAGTTGGTACATGCCCCGTGTCTGTGGCTAAACACGGACACGGAACGGAAACATTGCGACAAAACAAAAAGGTCTTGACAACACATGTTGGTATATATATAACAGAATAAAACAGATTAACACCTCTAAAGAACGAGGAATGTCCAATTTAGTAATCCGGTTGAATTTAGGCCAGTGATTCAAGTATACGATCCAGGTCCTTACACTGTGTTTGACAAGAAGTGGGGCTTGGAACAACCCAACAATGACGAGTAAGATGACGGGAAAATCAACAAAGTTACCGCGAATGGATTTCTTCTGAATATTGAATATAATCTGTGTGCCAAATTTTCCATGTAACCCCTCTCCCACTATCCCACTCACACCTACACACACCTCCCTAATTGTAAACATCGACTATAGATACCACCGTGAGAGATTACTATTGTAATTTCAAGGAAGGTTATATGAAACCTAATACTGAGGATGTAAATACTGTACCCAATTGCAATGTGCCTGCAAATTTGACAACTTGTACAGATGTTATTAACTCCTCCATAAAGGTATTTGATTAAGAGGAGGCAAATATTGCTCTTGAGGAGGGTGAAGGGAGGAGGAAAGGGAGGTTCAGCAAAAGTGATAGCGAGTGACTCGTCATCTCTAAAATCGCAAACTATGTAAATATGCAATATATGGGGATAAACATCCTAATGTGGCGATTGTATCCACGACAAAGAATGTTTTAGTCTTTATGCTTGTATTGCAATCAATTCAGCAGATATTAAGTTGTGTTATATACCAGATCCTAAAGTTAAACAGTGAATAATTAGTGTTCTGTCACTGGAAACCGCGAAAGTCGTCTTTTATAGATATTTGTTGTTGAACCTATAAACCTACCTTAAACTGTTAATGACAGCGTATCGATAGCATATAGCCACGTTAAAAAAGATGTTTAATTCTTTAATAATTAACAACGACAAAAACAATAGGTGAGTTTACCTTTCGTCACTAAGAGTACAACAGTCAAAGTCAGGCCGCCTTCTATGATACCCAACCCCAGTCTCATATGCAGCACTAAGCGAAAAGGCATCATGATCCACTTTTCAAGTTTTTGGTATGACTCGGCCACAAATCAAACTCGTTAAAACAATAGACCCTTATAGTTCCACAGAATCCTCCAAAGAGATTAAATCAGCGACCAATCGCCAATTAGTTCTTTTCTTAACAGCTGTAATCCCTTAAAGATTATTATTTCGCGCTTCATAAACTTTCATTAAGTAAATCACTCAAAATATAACATAAACAACACAATGCATTTCTGCAAATTGAATTCCTGGATAATTTTACTCTCGAGAATTCAAGCCGACTGAAATATTAGTGTGCATGAAAATAAAACCGATAATGTATCGTGAGTCATAGTATTTAGCGATATAAGCTCCGATAAGGCTCTCGGTTGCTTCTTAAAGTAGTACGCACGTTAAGATCAAATCGTACAGAATAAGTTCACTTTGCTGAACTGTATCAGAAAAAAAAGGAAAAGACATCAATTGTATTCAGAGGTTATGGTAATATGGGTTTTTGACGCCAGATTTTGATACCTCACCAACCACTAAGAAACTTTTAAACCATTTGCCGTCAATATTTTCATTTTGTATTTATTTTTATGTGTGTATATAAACTTTGCATTCGATTTGCAAAAATGGTGTCTTTTCACCATACTCTACAATACTTTCATCGCTTTAATCCATTTTATAATTTGATATATAAATATTATATATAAATATAAGGGGTCATAGTCAATGGGTGATGATCACAAAAAACATGCACGCATGGAGGTGGGTACAGTAATTAATAAGAAAATATACCAGCAGCTGGCATACAGAATACAGTTTGCAAGTTGAATTGCAGTAGGCTAACAAATTATGCCAAACGCAGCATCAGCATACATTATGCGTCAGTTTAAAAGAGAGGAGTGCCTCTCAGCTGATTGAAGGAAATAACGCAAGTAACAAGTATATTTAAATCGTGAATAGTTTTGTCGTTCGTCAAATAATGTGTTACAACAATATTATATAATAAAGTGGATGAGCTTTTGTAGCTTTTGCCAACATTACAATCCGATACGACCGTTCAAATGTACAATAATCAGGAAATCAATTACATATATCTACACATAATTATATAGGCCTATATTTTGAATTGAATAATAAGTAAATTATAGAGATATCTGTCTTATTTTCAAAATATCTTTAAATAAATCTAAATATCTGCAATTTTGAAATACTTGTTTACATGGCGTTCAATAGGTTATGCAAGCATGGAATCATGATATCTAATAACTTGTGGGGGGAGTGTAACATGACACCAAACCTACTATATAATCTAGCTAGTCACGGTTTCTCAAACTAAATTGATTGACTGAAAAAAAATCACGGTTATAATGATGATACGTTTGATATTCTTACAATTAAAAATTGTGATCAACATCATACATGCTTGATGAGTCATCTCGTAAGTTTAGTGACTTATTATAGTTTGTGTTTATAATTTAATTAAAATTTAAAAGGTTACATAAAATAGGATCTATGTTTTGATTCTATCTGTCTATAAATTAACATATATGTATTTCTAATTGGTGATAACCTGATAAACAAGACTCCCTGACTAAAGGCACGGGTTGACAAATCCAGAATTAGTTTTTCCATCCCTACCTGTAAATCTCAGTTTAGTTTTCCCACCACTGCATGTAAAAGTCTACTTTCTTTTTAAATAACAGACATACTGAAATCATTGTTCTTTAACACGTTCTATAGAGCAGCGTACATCTTTCATGTACTGTTATATCTCTGGTATTGATATCTTTGAATTCAATAAACTATGAGACGTTTTCATCCTGCGTATGTTGGTCGACATGATGTCTCGCACCCAGTGCCAGGGGGTGTGGTCTCCCAAAGTTAAGGGGCTCCGCCGGGGCCGCCGCTCAAAGAGTCTTAAAAATCCATCAGGGGGTTCCAATGAGTTCCGGGGCGCCCGATGCGGGTATAAAGTTTTGCTCTTTTAGCGTTCCATATCAGTGATATCACCCACCGCGGAAGGCAGCCTGCATATTTATCACTCTCAAATTTTTTTTTCAGAGAGTAATTTCTCCCCAGTTTCTCCCTATTGATAACGTATTTATGAATAATACGTTTTTTTTCTGTCATTTTTATTGAAGGAAGGATGTAAGGTAGGGGCCCCCAAATGCCTGTAGCCCCGGGGCCTACAAAGTCTTAATCCGGCTCTGCTCGCATGTATACGTTTTGATATTTTCGGGAAGAAACTGTGTAGGTTGTTCTTTAAGTGTTAATACCGATATCAGCTAGGAGCATATCACATGGGTATTCATGTGAGATTCAGAGACATTGAGAAGTTTATAGTCGGTTGTAGCACTCGTAAATGTTTCAATTATTAACATGTTCATTGGAGGCAACGCCCACTCGGCGCGTAGAATGGATCTGATCGGTAACACGCGTGGTTCCGGTAACTGTTTCGGAAACATGAAGAAAACATTTCAGAGAACGGCTAATTTGTTGCTTAAATTTGGCCAGCGAATAATCACGAACGGCCATTCGCAATGTAGCAAAGTTTACTAACAAACATGAAAGCAATAGTATAATGTTATTCATATAAGCGTTAATGTTCTACCAACTCGTAAAAGGTTTTACTGTAGACCTTGTGTAGCCCCGCTAATTATAGTCCATTCCATATGCCATGGAAGGTTCTTGTGTAGGATACTGAATTCGGTGCACGGATACTGAATTCGGTGCGTCGCATTGGTAACGGTCATTATATTCAAGCCGGCATAGTAAAACAGATTTCCCTCTTCGTGTCATGTCATGTTCTATATTATTTAAACATTAAATATAATTCCCGATTATATATAAGAGGATATGCTACTTTAATGTGGAAATGCATTGTATATATTAAAGCCGTGATTACGCTTTCTGGTATACATGTATCATACCATGGAGTTGTAACATTAACTATATCATACTCCAAGGGGCAATTAAGAGGGAACTGAGCAGGCGAAACAACTCAAGTTTCGACCACTTTAGGTTTTTTAATGGGAGGCAATTTTCGTAATGAGGACAACTGAGAAATGAGTCTTCATTACTTTAATGGCTCGCTAGGAGGGAGAACTTGAAATGTTGTTAATAAAGCATGGTCCGTTGATAAAAAAACAGAAACAGACGCTGTATGCGATGGGTTAAGGTCAGTAAAAACCAGTGAACCAATATTTTATATTAGCCATGTCATCGTGACGCCAGACGCCACTTGTAATAAATGCGGAATGTTCTCTACATGATCAATTCGGTTGTTAGTTTCCTCCGTTTACTCCTGCTGAAGCGCCCGATTACTTTTAATAATGAATTAATATATATAATTAACCATTTTCTTTTCAAAACTTACATTAATGAAATTAAAATATTAAAAGTTTGAAAAAACAAAAGAGTGGACATTTTATTACATGTTAATGAACATACATAAAATACCTAATGTTATTATACGAAGATGATTAATATGCAGTTAAATCCATCACTTCGATAAAGGGTTTCTGTATACATGGTGATGGCAACGGATATGTCAACAAACTGAGTCAACTGTTTCATCTTTACATTAATCAGTATTTAATCAAACAGAAATAGCTGTAATAACTGTCAAGAATTCTTATATAAATGTCGGTGGTGTTTGGTATAGTTTGAAGGTATTCATGGACATTTTTATGACCTTATACGGGTTTGCCTTTTTAATTAAGAGTGGCCGGGAGTCACTCGGGTCAATTAAACGTCATTGTTTACATCTTGTCTTATATCAAAGAGATTACTGCGTAATCCGTCTTGGACAAAAGTGGCATGTCTCTTGCAAACTACACCGGAATTATAAACCTAAATAGGCGGTGTCGTATTCAATGTTTGATTGGTGGTCACGTGAAGAAAATTGTGAGGACGCCTTGGAGCAAAGTGCTGGCATATTTTGCAGGTTTGAGGCCAATAGTTTTTTTTCATCCATATTTTATTTCATAATTCTGAATTTTATACATGTCAATATTTACATTCGTACATGACACTTCTTGTGGAGAACGGAACATTACAAAACCTGTCTACACTCAATAATGTTACTTCTTAAAAGTACAATTGAAAGTTAAACTTTGGTCGTGTTTGTGGCGTTTGGCTAAAATGAACTGCTCAACCTCTCTATAGAATTTTAACTTATAATAAAAAGCCACACCACCAGGTTTGGATTTATTCACCTTACAGCAAAAAATATAATATTTTGCATGAAGAATAAACAAATTCATGGGATCAGGTAGATTATCGGTGTTGCCAAAAAAAACTTGGCAAGCATAGTAATCAGGCTTAATAATACAAAGCTGGCAAACATCTTTCCAAAAGGAGCACCGCAAACAATGGGGCAAGTATAGGTTTGAGGCCAATAGTAGTAATCGTGCGCACTTTTTTCCAAAATATACGGCTGTTCCACATTCCTTCACCAAAAATGTTGGACTCACCCTTTCCAGTCAACATAAGTCTGGCTACGTACGTCTAGCATATATGTGGTGATCATAGTCGCCTTCATTGTCTACAACAAGGTCCAACAATGTCCAACGTTATCTTTAGTCTAACCAACCACTTAAGACGCGTTTATGTACTCGTTCCTGATCGTTCGTGGACTGAATTATGCGAGTCGCACTTGGGTGTTGATTTCATTCGGTATTTATGGCGTAGTTAACATTCAGTGACGTGGGCCAGCTAGCTACCTTAATTGAACGAAAAATCGTAAAACAGAAAGAACTCGATTATATTCGGAATCCAAGAATAGACCGACGAGTTGCATTCGATGCTTTCCTGCATGGGGTATAATTTATTTCTTCCTACAAGGAGCACACGGATCTATACTTAATAAATGTTTGGAAGTATGTCTCTAGAAAAGTGCATTGTAAGGTGAAAAACTGGTTGATGTTATCGATTTTAGGATTGAAGGAGAACACAAATTTAGTTACAGGAGCTAGCGAATATCCTACTTCATGCGTCATCCGTGCATGCCATCAGGTAGATACAGTACATGTCGCCCTGGCTTACGTAAGTGGGTTAAGCGGCCGAATGAATCGTCTCAATGACGTACACGACCGCAATCACTCTTTATAGGGCAAAGGTTTTGTTCGTACAAAGTAGTTTAATATTAAATGTTCGCTTCTTGACCTTTTGACCTGAGATGGTGGAATTTGCGTATATCCAGGCGGCACGGCGCCGTGGCTCCCAATCATCAAGGCTTACAAAATTGCGAAATAATTTGCATGTAGCGTCAAAATGTTTTTTTTTTCTTAAAAACACACCACCTGTCCAAACCATTTCCTTCAAAATATGGCCCAATTTTAGATTACTTCTTTTTCTTATTT
>JAODAF010096312.1:0-10863 GCA_027574765.1 Molpadia intermedia | reverse complement strand
TCTACCCTTTGCAATTCGTTTCTGTCAGACATTTGATAATACCAAAAACGTGCTGAACGGCGTGCCATAAGCTCGCTAGTTTGACCGTAAAAAATCAAAGATTTGGCCGTAAAGCATTGGCTGCATCTGGCAACCCTACTTTCGGGGCAATGCCCCCCAAAATATTTCTGCCCCAGAAAATATTTCTGCCCCACCAAATAAAAATTGAAACGTGCAAAATAGTTTACAATAGCAGGGTTATAGCCATATAATTTTGTTTAAATCCCTCATAACAAATTGTTGCTGGCATATGAAAAAGCGGATACCAATAAGCCAGGCCCGGCCCGTAGCCAGAAATGCGTTATTACATAACCATATGCATCGGACGATCCCCTTGCGGGATAGAGAGTTCCGCTCAGACACAGAAGAACAAATCATAATCATATTCTATGCAAAGTTCATGCCTCAAAAAATAATATCTGACAGAAAATTCTTCAACATGAATTTACTTTAAATATTGCAAAATACTACACCAATTTGCATCTAAGCACCCTAATTTTTCTCATTAAACCCCTAGGCCTCTGCAAGGACGGCATTTCATTTCAGTTATGTATGGTAATTGAAATTGATCTTTCTCCAAATGTGACCCTTAAAAATGTTTTGGGTTTAATTTTCCCTTAAATGCCTTCATTATCGTGCAGACGTGATGAACGGCAGAAGTTCACAGAACGGATTGGGCATATTACGCATATTATTATTTCAATGGCGCGGCGCCGCCGAGAGCCGATCAGGGCCCATGTACAACATATAAAATTGCCCTTGGGGGTGAGGAAACATGTCATATTGTGTCTTGGGCCCAGTGTAGGCATAGGAAAGATCAGAGGTGAAACTCCTTATGGCCTGGGGACCGGTATTTTCGTGTATAGTAAATAAATATTATTCCATGACCTCATTATCCCTGGCTGCCCGGATAATTTTGACCACCCCACCCCCTTAGTTCCTCCAGGACCCTCTACAAAATGGATAATTTAGGCAATAGACATTTTTCGGGCACGTTAGTCCTGCCCCCTAAAATATATTGGTCCCCTACGCCTATGATTAAGAGGAAAGAAAGCATAACATAAATATTACATGCCAAATAATAAATCAAGCGCACGATACCAGATTGATCTAACAGGTTATATTGGAGAGATTTTCTTAATAGATTGTAAATAGTTTCTAGTTAGTACATGTTGTTTTTGGTAATGGTACAACATTATTGACAACGAAAGTAAAAGCAACAATATTATCTCAGAAATAAATGCAAATTTGAAGTAATAAGTATATTCAAAGCTCTTCGGGTCTGTACACTGATACAATCAAATAATCATACAAAACAGCACACATATACAGTACCGGTACTTTACTAATCTAATCTAATCTAATATAAAACATTATTGGTGAACGCTGTGTATTTACCTCATAGAAGTTTATTATAATCGACGATAGTATAGAATTGAATGTGAACAGAGAACATTATTTGCTTCAATATTTATCTATATACTTGATTAAAATAATAAGAAAAAACATCATCACCTTGGTAATTAAGGCTTTAGATTGAATAATTTTCTTTTCGACATAGGCCTAACCTCACTATATGCTATGATACGCTACGCTAAAGTTACATTAAATATGCGAGCGGCTGCTACGTTACAATAGTCTATATAATGTGCATTCTATAGATGAGTGGCTTTACAATCTGATAGTTGTTCAAGCGTCGCCCACGCTGAATGTACTGCATATAATATACCTTCCAAGGTCGTTGACCAGTTGATAAACTGAAGATACTCGTTTAAATTGACAAGTTTACTTTTTAACATACTTAAGGCTGTGAATGAGTAACCGATAAATCCGTCAAGAGGTTCGGAAATTGAGCTTGACTGTCTGATAATATCCAGTTACTGATGCTTATAGAAAAAGAGTCACAAAGCCCAGAAGGCTGCAAAACGATATTCTATTCGACGGGGAAATAATTTCCAACTTTATAAATTTATAAAATGTTATCTCTGTAAACAACAGTTTTTAACAGATCAGCTAGGATTATATAAGGGTGACTGTATTCTTGTGCTCTTCGTCTTGAAGAGCGACATCTCCGTTCATAATTACAATATATGCAATTCATACAATTACTATGGTAGTAAATACGACACGGGTAAATTGATATGAAACTTTGTAAATGAGATTATTCAATATTCATGTATTGTAGACGTATGTAGCCAAGGGTTCTATGTGGCTTAGCACAATACTGGGGACAGAAAATATGAGCTAGTGAAATATGACGAAAACTGTTTTCTACCCAAATATTTCGAGTCATGACTCCTGCATCCTCCTTGGCTAAGTTCATAAACTGTAGAAAGACCATGTCAGCATGAACTAGAAGGTCGTCGGGCGGTACTCTTGGCTGATAACTGGAGGCTGGATTTTCTCATATGTTCATCGCACTAAATAAACTGTCATAGCCAACGTGAGAGAAATCCGTTAATCGCATCAACGAGTTACCCCTCCCTGTATGGACTCGACCGCTTTTGTCGACGGAGAAGAGCAGAGTACACACACGTCTTTACAGTGCTCACGTCAACTCTATTGAGTGCTATCACGTGATCAACAGCCTACGGATGCCGCGTCGTATCATGCTATTTCTAGATGTTTCAATTCCGTCTTGCGCCCTTCACACTGCTTGGAACAGGAGGGGTAAAACATGGACCGAACGTTGCGATTATATCATCATATTCAAAGCAGAACACACATAAATCCTGACATGTAACCTTCAATTTCCATGACACTCTACGTAGATCGTTATCTTCCCGTTACCTGGTTCAGCGATTTTACTTGGATATACCTCTGTGGAAATTCACGTAAAACCTGTGTAGGCATGCAGGACGATCTATAGAATGGTGTGTCACTGTCAGTCGGCTTATATACCGCACTATAGGCAAGGCCCTAATCATCCACAATATTAGCAAAACTGGCCTGAATTGCACTAATACTATTAAATATCCAGTCCAGGCCTACAACTTGAATATATGCAGCCTGCTTTAAATTAAGTACGTAGTGTACACTGCTGTTGTACAGAACAGTGTACTAAATAGCGGTTTTCGCTGAACCCCTTTTGTAGTGCTAAATGATATGTCCCATAATCACACTCACATCTTGCGTGAACCGCTCTTGACCAGGCCAATATATCACTGTATTTCTTTCTCTAAAGGGCCTCTTTTATTCACGAAACAGCAAATAATACACCAGAAATATTTTAAAACCCTTAAAAAGTCATTTTAACCAGTAGAGTTGATTTAAGAAGCACAATATTAGCAACAAAGTATACACTGTTAACATTGATGGCTGACTGTAGACAGACAATATGTTATTCAGTGGCAGAACGTAACGTCACACGATACATGAAAACAAAAAAAGCTATTAGAAAAGAAACTGTTCAGTAGTAGAGACTATAAAGATGATTTCAAGTAGAACGTCACAGATGATTTTTTTTCAATTTTCCTTTCAAAATCTGCGAAGGTAAAAAATGAAAGATAACATTTCAAATTTAATATTCTTCTTAGACTAAGTTGATCCGAACAACGAATGGAAAGATACATGCAATACTTTAAGTGCAAAAGTGAGCTGTGGTTACCCGGTAAGCTAGTGTGTGAAACGCTCAAGCAATTGAAACGATGTTTGCTTAATTTGCCATATTTATTGCAAGCTGTTAAGAATACAATTAAAAAAATGAATTTTTTGTGTTCTATTTTAGTTTTCATAAAAACATACCGTACTATACAAACTATATTTATCACTGAAATTAAAAATGTTAGTATAACTAGCTTCGTGGTAAAGTTTGTTTATTATATCACACTTTGTTATAATGCGCTAAATTTAAGCGTCTGAACGACGATCGAAATTATGTTACCACACATATTCATTAACAAACGTATATTCCGTTGCTTTGCAATATTCCGCATGTTTTATCAGACAAATATAAAAAATATTTTCATCATTTTAGGGCCTGTATGGCGTTTCAATGTCTAAAAATATTTTTTTGATTTATGAAAGCCGAATGGATATTACGACAGCATTTGATAGCGATAGTTTAGTTTTTGTGAGGAAAAATTATCTATGTAGCGGTACTCCTTTATAAGTTTGATGCTGCGAGGATGAAATTCCACTATTATAAATACCATATAGAATTCTATCTATCTAATGCCACATTGACGATCTGATATACACATAAGATATGTTTGTATTGTGGCTATATGTTCAAACCAATTACATAAACAAATATATTACGCAGGCTCCACGACTAGTACATATTAAATGTTTAATGTTTTAAATGTGTAAATGTTTGATAACATTATAAGAAATAGGAATTATAAAACTATCAATCAATTAATTAATCGCTAAAATGTATAAAGAGTCATATGTAAATGCTTGCCATATAGCGTTAGGTGTGCAAATAACGTATTTTACAACTATGTCAAATTTGCATGGTACGTGAAAAGAATTAGGTTCCAAGTTGGGGTCAGATACCCGGGTTTATCCGTCTCCTCAAACATCGAATTACTAAAAGTTTGAAGATCCTAATTAAATATGACATAAACTTGTTTGCCTATATTCTCAATTTGACTTTGTTGCTTTTCACTAGTGTCATTCTGGGAGACATAATAAAAATGTTGATATCATATTAAATGCCACACCTGTTCAGCCAATGTTGAGATGATTATTGACTTGTTCTGTCCCGTTCATCTTCTGACGCATTTCTCCATTTGCATGAAGTGCAATCATCTTCAAAATGAAACTAAGGTTGTCTGAAAACCGAACAAAAGCGCTCTTGGGTTTTTTTCCACTTAGTAATATTATGAAGACTTTACAGTAGAAGTAGTGAATAATAATTAACTTTGTGAAGTTTGGTTAAAGGGAACCTTGCTCGAAATTGTGACTGTAACTGTAGTTAATTGTGTCCCCTTGGGAGTCTATGTTTGAGGCACATGTCAGAGATCTCGAGTGCGTTCTCCTTGAGACTGATCTGCTCTAGGGAATTCTAGAATTATATAACAGCTCGCAACATTCAGTGGATTTAATTCCAGCTTCAAATATTGCAGTATTAACAACTGTGAATATCACAACGGAATGCATACTGGTAACGTTTGTCGCAAGTATTCATAATTGTGGTATTGCACTATCAGAAACAAACGGTACAACCAAATGCACATTAAACTTATTTGTATATGAGATATTTATGCATGTAAACTTAACAGTTTGCAATATTACAATTCTACACATGTTTCCGCTGGTGCCTTCTAATGACGATTAAAACATCTACATTCACCCTTCACATCGCTATATACCGTAACTCAGTTAACTTTTTTTCTTCATTTATCGGTCACGCGAATGTATAATTGAAAGCAATTTTGTTGGAATATATTATATCGATGAAAACAAAATATGTCCCATGCTATTTAAAGGTGGCGCTCTCAGCTTCACGTGCCGAAAATTTAGATGACATAGTTTGCAATCTTAGAGTGTCACCCAAACCACATGGCATTAGAAGATACCTTTGACCATTTGCTTCTAATTAATATGACGATCGGTGTGATTATTGTTCAATACTGAGAAATGGAAATGAAGGAGAGGTATATGCTGTATTGTATACACTATTGGGATTTAAAACATAATATTATATAAATTAGAGAATAATTCCTTAATATTGGAGACATGAGTATCTTTCTTCAATATTTCATTCTTTAGAGTACCAGTAGTGATTTATGTTTCATATTCCTTCACAATTCAAAGTGGGTACAGACATATTTTTTAATCCCCATCTTTTTATTAAGTTAAATTTTGGTAGATATATTTTGTTACCCACTTACGGGGCAAAAATCCAATATCTGCTAGATAATTTAAAAAAAATACAACACGAAGCCTACTACCACCGGTGACGACGATATACCTCTACCCTAAACTGAACTTGGATAATTCGTGAAGTTAATAACATAATAATACTATTGAGGTATGATCTCTATTGTTGTATTGTATGTGTACCCAAGTGCCTTAAATAATTCAATTTCTCACCGTCTCTCGTAATTTGAAGAGATATACATACACAGCAAGCTACAATAATCAACACGGATCTCAATGGAAGGAACCAATCGTTATATAGTATCATTACAGAAGTATCAACAACCGAACTACGTGCGGCTGCAAATAAATGAATCAACATGAAGTACTTTCAGGCAGAGTATGCGGATGAAATGTCATCAGCAATAAAAGTGACCTTGACTGTATGCTTCTTACACCTACTTCAACTGTCTCTTGGTAGAATCAGATATGATCATGTTATCCCTAGTGGCGGCACTGTTCTACGGTTTGCATGCACGGTGTCATAACGTCTGTAATACAACATTGACGTACTATGCATGACTATCTGTTCAAACCCTTCAATTATTCTCAATGATGATGGAAGAGGCAACAGACAGGTTCAACCTTAGGGAACATGACAGACATAAGTGGAAACGATTGAGACCACTCGCGTGGAAAAGGCCAAAGAACCATGTTTTCTCGCGCGGGTGTGTTTCTGCCATATCTCAAGAACCAAATATTGGATGGTTACCATATTTGGTTTATAAATTGAAATATTGATCAGATCATCACTAATCTTTTGGTAAAAAGAAAAAAAGAGAGGCGAAAGGGAAAGGTTCACCGAGGTCAACCACTTATATACACGATATATTAAATTAATAGTTGCAAAGGGTCTACATAGGTCATTACACTTCTGCATTTATTTATAAATGTGCCTATCAAATAATGCAATATGGCACCATGTTTACTATCATTATACCGAGTTTATGATATTAAAATCATTTGCTGGTTTATGGTTATTTAAGAAAGGACAATGTATGTTATCGAAGTATGTTATTATTGAAGTAATGTTATTGGCGAAATGTTTGGCTTTGAGAGAAGACACTGCCCTTATGATCTTAAGGTTCAAATAGTAACTTAAAAATCATGTTCGAGTTTCTGATATGTGGACAGAGTCCATGGTGCGTTTTGTAGGTCTAAGTGATGCATCTCATTAGGTATATATAGACATGAACGTTTGATAACGTGATTATACATGGTTAACTTTTAGCAAACGTTTTAGATTTGGAGTCATAAAGGGAAAGTTTATTCGACCAAGTTATCCAAGATTCTACATATTCAACACAGGCTTCCATTTGACACAGATCAGAAGTGTCATAGGTAATATCAAGCTCAGTATAGCCAGCCTACACCGAACTAGAAACATCATAATATGGTATAACCTCCTGCCACAAAAAAGTTGTCCCGAAATGATTTGACGTTATCAATGAGAACAGATTGGTTACATTTATTAAAATAAGAAGACATCCATTTAAGTGCTATTCCTAGAAAATCAAATATGAAATGTGGCTGTTATCAATAGTACCGTATCAAAGGCAGCTGTGATTATCTTTATGATAATGATGGGCAAACAGGAGTTTCAGTACGCAGAGAAGAGCAGAACTATGGAAAAGTCGATAAGCAGGATGTATTTATGTTTGAGGCACATGTCAGAGATCTCGAGTGCGTTCTCCTTGAGACTGATCTGCCATAGGGAATTCTAGAATTAAAATAATTTCCGGTTCCGCCGACAACACACATGTTCTAAAATGCTTTAAAGCGTTTAGCGTAAGATACATAAACTTATAAACTCACACGTGAATATCCAATGCTTCAATATACCGACAATTGACATGCTATTATTACATATAACGTTTCCCACTGATCAACTTACGTTCATGGTACGAGCCATCTCTCATATTACGACCTACTATATAGCCTACTGTCGATGAAACTGAACACCGTATGTGCAATTTAAATGTACACGACGAATTAGACTACGAGAAGATTTAAACAAAGACAATATTGTATACACGTATAACATGCATCTTTTAATAGGACAATAGATAGCGAGTGTTACACAGCGTGGTCTAAAAACATGTCTTTGATTTATAACTTGCTGCTGATAGAATAACAAGATCTTTATTGAAATCTCTCCTCATCTCTCTTGCCGGGTAGTATTTATTACTGTTCAATATAACGAAGGTGCTAAACAGTTCCGATAAATCATTTCAGTCGTTTTGGGTAATTTCAAACTGGGTAATACGCGTATATTATCGGACGTTAATATGGTTGCACAAATAATTAGGAAAGTGGCCGAAATGTAAGCATTTCATTCATGTAGGCTACATGGGGGTTTATTTTAGGCAGTAGAATTAAACAAAATAGTAGCCTAATCATCTTAGTCACCGAGAACAGCGAATCAGCTGGGGAACACATATTTATATGTATGCCCAGGGGTGATTCCATACAGTAAGACACCTTTCCTCCTTGTTAACAACATCCATTGGACAGCGCCACTAATAGAATTAATCATTCTAACACATTCAAAACAATATCATGGCTTACTTTGACACATCAAGCAAATAGAGTAGTTGACGATAGCTCTTCTCGTCTCATACCTTCAAATGGTAAAGATGAGTTGTTGCATTTGGCAGTTGATAACTGACAGAGGTCGAGCAGCTAGAAAAGCTAAATCTAGTTCACTTCTTCTTGTGTCATCCTCTACCTTCAACTAAACAATACAATCAAAACGCAAAGTCAAATGACAGAACAGAAGGACACTTTAAACTTTGTAATGCATGGTGCCATTCCTACATCTTAAGTATTACGCAAAAGCAGATAACTCGATACCTAGCAACCTCATGAAATGTTTAAATTAAGACACTTTTGAACAGAAAGTGTGGTCCCGAGACATTGATCTCCATGATGATACAATAGTGAGAGGCTGTCTTCCATAACAAGTAGCTATACGGTTGACAATAGACGAAAATCCCCCAACCATGTCTAAACTTCAATACATACCGGCAAGAATTTAGCTTATACTTGTGTGATCTACCAACATTAGACCATATGTAAGCTATTGCTTAATGATTTCAGCAGATATTCAGCTGTTCAGACAAAATGGACATGTCAATAATGGAGATACCCACTATATAATGTGCAGTAGTGTCGTTGTGGTTACTGTGGTTAACACAATCAAGCTATCAGAGTTGACTAAGAATCTGAAATGAATATGAAAAGAAGTCATTAGCATGCATCGATAGTTCTTCTGAACTTGCAAAAGCGTATATATCCAATCTCAAGGACTATGCAACTGACAACAAATAATAATAAGGAAATCATATGATCATTAAGCTTATAATTATAAAGTGATCTTGGATGGTGTTAAACCAACAGATGGTAAACTTCTCTCTTTCAGTAATGATTCTTGTTCAAAGTGTACATTATTTCTAATACCAACAAAACGTAATGCGATTTTGGTAATGCTTTGTACATTTATTAGTAAAATATTGCTCTATTAGATATTCCATTATCATCATTTCAGGCTACACTATATGTGGTCATTTCAAATGCCCTTAATCCACGATATTTGACAGCAAAACCTAATTTTATTCAGACTCCTCCTATCAATTCAAGGTTTTCTATAATGAAAGGGAAACAAAATCAACATGATATGACCCATAAACCTAAATGCAAACGACTCCTCACAAATCAATGTCGGAAACTCAGAATAGTTATTCGCAATAAACCAATGAATAAATGTCACTAAGTGTATGATGTATCATTGGCATCACGTCTGTCGCGGTCACCTCAATGTATATAGCTTTTTAATATTTAAGTCACATTGCCTTAATATGCTACGAATGACGTATACTTTAACCAATTGAAAGTTTACATTAGATTAAATAACATTTTCTTTTTTCGGCGCCTGCAGATCACAAAGCCTCTTTCCAACGACACTCTTGTAAACGCCCATATATACGGCTAAAACGATATTCAAAGCATCGGAATATCAGAGCGACCAAATGTAAAGGGTAATCTTATGGGTTTTCACGTGACACCAAGCAACTCTACTAACCTATACATCATGGTGTTTCCCATTTTTGGCCCTCATTTTTGCAATGTCAATGACCTTACTAGAGGAAGTAATAACCTCATGCATGTCATCATGTATGCTGATGACATAAATCTATTTTCATTTCAGCAAAATTAAATTTCTGTTTAAACCGAATGTGTGAAAGTTCACAACTGGTTTAGTGGAAACGATTAAGCTATCGCTTAAATAGCTATAGGTATATGTATAGTCTATTAATCCCAGGCGATTTAATTGACCATCAGTCAAAATCTAAAGGTGTCGGTATTTTGAACCGACTGCCTTATTTTCTCCCTAGAATGTTTTAATAGAAAATTACAATATACTGATTCTAACTGATCTTATTGTAATACCGTTGGCGAAGTCATGATTCAATTCTTTTCATCTTGCAATAGAGATCAATCCGTCTTGTGCTTAACGTGGGCTTCTGAATGCATTAAACTTGCTCTCTATGTATATGATCTAAATCGTTAATATCTTGGCATGGACAGATACCGCTTTAAACACTTTATTACATCACTAATTCTGCCAATAGTTATACGAATACACGTATCATGTTGTTATTGTAACGATGTTTGTTTAATTTGCCATATTTATTGCAAGCCGTTAAGCATACAATTAAAAATAAATTTGTGTTCTATTTTAGTTTTCATAAAAAACATACTATACAAACTATATTTATCACTGGAATTAAAAATGTTAGTATAACTAGCTTCGTGGTAAAGTTTGTTTATTATATCACACTTCGTTATAATGCGCTAAACTTAAGCGTCTGAATGACGTTCGAAATTATGTTACCACACATATTCATTAACAAACGTATATTCCGTTGCTTTGCAATATTCCGCATGTTTTATCAG